>WSTH01001838.1:0-10508 GCA_019616345.1 Ceratobasidium sp. 395
CATCAAGCTTTTCCCTTCTCGGCCAATCCTCAGTCAATCACGCTAATTATAAGTTATACTATGACTTACCATGAGACGCCAGTCAATTTTGTTTCAACATCCACTGCTGGGGAAGAGAGCGAGGTGAAATTGATAATCTCCGTGTTTCCACAAGCTATACCAGCGCAAGTGATTAGAGAGAGAATTAGAGTTATCCCAAGACTATGAAGCGTCATGCTGCCAGCGCGGTGAGGTGAGTGAATCGAACTGGTGCAACAACCGATTCGCCAAGGCCGAGGTCAAGGCTAAATTTGCAAATCAACCCGAGTCTGGCCAGACTAGCAACATGTCCAAACACAACCCCACAGGTCTGAGGCTAATTGAAGGTTCGTCTGGAACGATATAAGCACACCCAAAAGAGCTTCTTAAGAGTAAAAAGTCGGGTAATAGATAAAACTGGCCACATATGTACAGTATCGTCACTCTGAAGAGTCTCTACAGTACCCGACAGCATCCACTATAGATGAGGTTAAGCATGTCTTCAGATGGCTCCCAGAAAGTGAACACTTGAAGCGAAACGCCCCATTCAGATCGTACATTCGGAAAGTACCAGTTTGATGCTTCCACCGATATCTCTAGGCGATCTCCAGGCTCCAGAGACCTCCAAATTTCATGCTCAGAGTCGAAGATTCGTGCGCTCGGAGCGATCTTGTGAGGGGAAGTCAGATGCCTCCAGGACAGCATCTCTCCCTGCGAGTTACACTTATAAGGGGATACGGAACACTCAGGAGCTATGATTCGAATAACCAGCTCATCTGGTTTGAAAGCCTACATGATGAGTCACTAAGGATCAAGCTCGGTCAGAGAGTGTACTGAAGTTTGCTTACGTGAGTTCTAGACATGACTGGTTCTGTAGGATGAATGCGAGGCTCAGCCTTCCATATCCTTCCAAGTAGCGCCCTGGGGACAGGTCGCGTGCATAACCATGGCCTCGCGATCGTATTGTCCTCGCCCTTCATAATCGTACCAGCTAGAGACCGGTCATAATCGACTTTTGAAGACAAGAGTGTGTTCGGCCACGCGAACTCGGCTAGCTGACATATGTACAGCACAATTTCGACAGGGAGACTCGGACGGCGGAGAGAACTTAATGCAAGAGCCTTGACACCGGTATAATATGCGCGAAGTAAAGATTCCGCTTCGAGTGGTCGAAATATATGTCCTGATTTCCAAAGTGAGCAATTTTAGAAGCCCAGAACGAATATAGCAATTAATTATGCCCACCCATGTCGTTGTCAGGACTCGGAGTGAGGTCGAAGCTTATCATGTTTACGTCACAAGGTCCTGGCCAGCTCTGCTGACTCAGCGATGATAGGGTCTATCGAATCGCAATCGAGGTACTCCAGGTGTTGGAGTTCACGCGAATCGAAATTTTATGGAGAAATAATCAATACGGTTGAGTATAGAACGCAAACTTGGATCGTAGAGCAACCATATCCTCCGTGCATGCGACTTCACAAACACCTGGCCTGAAGATACGTCGATGTAAACCAACTTATGCTGTACTATCTGCGGATACAAAAGGGACACCCTTGGTTGCCGCACCATTTGCATGCCTTGGCTCTCGACCGACATCCGTATACCTATAGGAGCGGGGTTAAGACAAGGGATCACAGCATACAAACATGTCAGCTTACGGTTGGTTGAAGATACTCTCGGGGCCTGTGAAGATCAGCAAGTCATAAAGTGCAGTACCGGCCAATGCTCCGACAATAGGACCGATCTGTCAGCAGAAAAGTTAGTGATGCATCAAGGTGCTATGACACTAATGGCCACAAACAATAGGTCCATATAACCAGTATTGACTACGATGATTCCAGACTGAATTTTCGGAGGTTATTATCACTGCGCCCCACCAACGTATTTAGGTAGACTTACCATTGCGTCCGTAGCCGGTCATCCAGCACATGAGGCGTGGTCCCAAGTCACGAGCAGGATTGAGAGCGAACCTAGTTTAGTGCGAGTTATTGCTCAGGATTTTGCGACGTATAGTGACTTTCCAAAGTTTACTTACGATGTTTGCATACCAAAACACGCGCTTATACCCAGAATCGCTATCAGCAATATGAGCGGAACGAGCCCCTTGGGAGGTGGGCTATTGTGTCGGTCAGTAGCAGCCAATACCATTACGACAAGGAGAGCGGTCGCCAGCAGTTCCTGAAAGAATGCTTGAACTAGTATGATTCATCGTGAGTAGAATGTAGTGCGATCAACAGAATGCTCGCTCGCCATTGGAAAGGTAAGGAAGCTAAAGAGTTTCAAAATTGAGCGGTAAGCCTCACGGAATCCAAAATTTGACATACCGGAAAGGTGGCGAACAGAGACGCAGTCCCTGGTACAGTTTTGATTCCCGACCCCCCCTCAAAAATGTCAATGGCGCGATGGTAATTGGCATACACAATGCCGGCACCAACCCACCCCCCAACGATCTGAGCCAGAATATAGGCCGGAACTTTCTCCCAGGGAAACCCTCTAAATAGGGCTTGGGAAAGCGTAATTGCTGGGTTGATGTGGCCGCCCTAATCACAGCGGCCGAGTCAGCTTACATCAAAGTCATATTAAGGGTGACTTGCCGAAATTCCACCAGAGACCCAAGCGCCTAGTGCAACGCCGACAGCCCACCCGAAACAAACCGTAAGATAGTCCTATTATCCAATGCTCTTTGGTGTAAGATCCGCGGTCTAGGTGAGACTTACATACGCCTTTTGGACTTGCAGCCACTGCAGTGCTTCCGGACAAAGTAACTTGACAGTTTACTCCGTTTCCGAACATAACGAGTATCATTGTCTAAGCATCGTTAGGCGTATGAATACAGCGAGGTGACATGAGAAAAAGAGGCTTACTCCGAGAAATTCTGCCGCCGGTTCCTTGAGGGCCGCCCTGAGTGTATGCGGTGATATCAGCTGAGAACGGTAATATAATCACCTAATAAGTACTTAACCTGATCCTTGCCCATCTGTTCGGAAAGTGGGTTATGTGGTCGAATCCAGAATCAGGACTAACATCTAACGTTAGTTCTTTCAGTTCTTCCCGCGTATCCTCTTGTAGCCCTCCCGTGGTGTTATTGCCTGATTTAAAAACCATGATTAGCGAAGTGCAGCGGCAAATAGTTGAGAATATGCTCACGATAAGGTATCTCAGGGGGAGCAAACGACTGAACGGGCGTAATAGGAGCAGGTCGCTCCGACATATTGCAGGGGAAGGAAATGCAGTCGCTATCCATCACAGAGAATATATCCCCTCTTTATACTGCGACTCGTCAACCCTACCCGCAGCAACACAGTTCTTAGATAGCCACCACGCAAAGAGGAATTGGTCACATAACCGTTCGCCTCTTACGGTCACCTGGTAGCCTATACGGATATTAGTTATCTTGGGGTTGCCACAAGGATAATCACTTTCCGGACTGTAGATGACTTATATGCAACCGGGTCGGCAAGTAGAAGAACCAAAGCCCCACTCGAATTTATCTCTTCCCGCTCGTCTACAGCTCCGAAGCGATTCGGGGATAGCTTTGACTAGCATGGCATTCCAAGCAAAACTAGGGGGGATCTACAAGTGCTTCCGACAAGTAGTAATACCACCGGGCAGACGCAATACGCATGCAGTGAGATATGTACCTGCGATTGGAGACTTTATTGATCGATTGAAGAATCAAGCGAAGCGAGGAATTCATTAGGCTATACCATTGTGTTTTACAGCTTTCTTCTACAATGTTCAAGCCTCCCCTTGTGCTGCTTGTATAGCGTCACGTAAAGAGCTCATAACAGAGTGCGGATCGGGGGAATTGTCGGGCCAGACTAGAGAGCTTTGGCCATAAACCACACAAGAGCCTGTCGGAGGGATTTTCACACCGATGATTCAAGCTTTAGGCGAAGATGCTGAATTTGAATTGATTACTTACCTGGCTAATTGGTCCCGTTCTTGTATCGTGAGATGATAGTATTGGGGCCTACTGCATTTAGGGTACGGTAAATAATTTGTCAGCTATTATATACTGTTTATAAACGACATGTATATTTACATGTGTGTTTATAAACGTGTAAGTTTACAGTCGATCACGTGACATGCATAAGCCGCGATACTTCATCTTGAATAGTTCGCACTACACAACAACGCCTAAAAATTGAATAATACTACACGAAGTGGATCAGCAGGTCATTATTTTAGGTTAGGAGGCTTTGCGGTACTGGATCCGGCTCGTCTTTTCCTCGTTTGATCGTTCCAGGAATCAGATCACTGTTTGTTGAGGAGGTCGCGCAAGCAAGGTTCGTGAATGTTTATACCGTCATTATCAGCAGTTGGAAAGCCATCGCGAAGCGTACGCAGTGGCACTTCAATCTCTTCATCAAATCTGGCATCGCTCTCCCACGAACTAACTGTGCAAGCCGAGAGCTACTAATGCCGTACATGTCCATGTATGCGTGAGCGCATTTAACATCTAAGATATTCGGACAGCTTACTGTCCCTTCAGTACGACTTTTCATCTGTTCAGTATGCTCCTTCGCTGCCAGCTTCTGTTTCTTGGTGTCTTCTTTGGCTTGCCTGTCTTCCTCGATCTGAGTGCGCTTGGGGGCACTCTTGAGGGCGCGTTTCGCTTCGTTTGCTTCTCATTAGGTAGCTCATCATTAGTCTAAGCGCGCTAAAGGGTTGAGAGCTGTTTGGAGACCTCCGAAGGCAGCGTCATAGAAATCAGGATGCCTAGTAAGTGGATTCGTTGCGTGACGAACACTCTATTACTCTGAAATCTTGAGTGGCTTGGAGCTATGTATCATCACTATTTCAAATTCAACTTGTATATAAACGACCTGCTGGACTAGGGTTCTTCACATACACGTTTATATACAGTATATATTGTGTATGTAAGTATACGGTATATTTACATCGAGTACTTACCGTACCCTAACTGCATTGCAGGACGCGGAACACGGTTTGCCTGATTATCGGGATAGTAAGATCGGCAGATATCGGTCGAATCCTAAGGTCTAGAGTGAGATGGCGCAAGTGAGGTAAGGCAGTAAAGTGGACAAGATCTGCTGCTGTGGCGCTTTGGTCCCAAAAATGGATTTCCTTTACGGTTGGCCATAAGCTTGCCAAGAGTGCGCAGGGGGTTGATTCATCTGGATCATGTTCTACGATAGCTCCACGAACTTGGATATATTCGAGAGGAAGGCTCGATAAAGCATCAAGGTCGGATTCAAAAAGCTGAACTATTTGACCCCGGTCCAAGATCTCGAAGACAAGGGTAAGTTTGTTCAGCTGCTGAAATGTGGCATTTAACACATAAATCGGGAGCCAGTTATCAATTATTTGAAACTCGGCTGGGCCCTCTTCGGGATCAGGTTGTGGACCGACAACTAAACATAAGGAATGCAGACTCCGCACTAGAGCTGGCGTCTTGTAGATATCATGTAACTCCTCCCAATGTAAATTTCGCAGCGCTAGATGCCGGAGCGAAGGGAATGAATCAGCCGGGAGTTCAGGCACAATAACCATAGCATCGAGCTGTTGACCGCTGCAAACATCTAGTGTTTCAAGGTTGGGAAGCCTAGAAAGAGCGGTTAGATCCTTTCTGTCAGTTAAGTACGTGCTAACATATAAGCGACGTAGATGTGTGAGACGAGTTAGAGGTTTGTGGAAATCGCCTCGTATAAGTGCGTCAGCCTTGTGAACGTCACGAGGGACACTTTCGTTCCATTCCACCCATGGATTGTAAGGATGTAGCTCCAGCGTTTGCACATTAGGACATTTCAGCGCAATAGACTCCAGCCAAAACAAGGCTACCTTTAGCGGGAGGGGAGGACAAGAGGCCAGCAAGGGTTTGTATCTGATCTCTAGTAGGGAGCCAGAAAGTAATTCAACTGCCCAGTCAAGCCTCAGTCCAGGGTTGTAATACGACTCCATCGTGAAGGATAGGAGGTTCGGGAAAAGCGTGTTAGTTTCTGTGTGTTTGACAATAGCATCGAAGCTCTCCATGAAACGGACGCTAGGTGAATTATGCATAGTAAGCTCAATACGGTTGACAAATCTGGCATATCTCAAGAAACGACCGAGGCTTTTAGTCAAGGCCTCCTTTGGTAGAGCCTAACATACGTGTTGAGTAATCTTTGGTGAGATACCTAGACCATACCTACTTTTAAATCCGGATCGCCATCTTCAAGACTTACGCCCTCGGCCATCAGGAGAAGGAGCTGGGTATGTGTGCATGTAATGTGTTTCCAGAGGTATGGCGTGGCCGCGTCACGAAAGTATTTGGAAACCAGGCTTATACAAGCAAATTCTCGCCGTTCGCAGTGAGCAAAAACTAGCTGGAGCAGCTCTGGAACGTGCAGCGGGCAAGACATCCTCGATCAGCCGAAGCCGCCGGTTCAATTTGGTCAGTATGGTCACGACACGTCGCCCAGGTACGCGACTACTCTTGGAGGATGGGTGGTCAGAAATACGAAACTGATGTAGCGATGACGTAGCTCAAGCTGTGCACGTGACAGGAGGACCAGCCATCCATTTCGACACTCGGCCTGGCCACTCGCACAAAATTTACACATTTTCCTTTATAGTAAGCTGCCTTCAGTTCGCGCTCATTGACCAAGTACAATGCTGTATACATTCCCCCTTCGCTTTGTACCAGATATCAACGCATATATGCTCAATAGAACGTAAATGATTTAAAATAAGAAAGGTCGCATATAAAGACTAGATTCCTACTATTTACTCAGCACAGTCAGCTCCTAGTCCTTGGCCGGCGCTCCCAGATAATTAAGTCGCAATGCATGTTTGTCTATCAACATGATGCTTGGGTCTAATGGGGTTAACGCGTACACAAATACTGGCACAGATATTATCAAACAGATCTGCCAGCCAAACGAAGTACGTCGTTTGGGGGTTAGGTACAAGAGTGGGCTGGTGTAACGTATGTACGGTTGGGTCTTGTATTACCTGCTACAGATTAAATTTTTCGAGTCCGTTGGATATGAGTGGTCAACCCTGTGACAAACGATACAGTACTATGAGCCTCGTACCTCGTAACCATCTCTGCATATCCGCTCACTCGTTTCCGTTCCTGCTGATTTCTAATAGCTTCACGTAGACAGGTCATAGACGGCTCAGATTCAAAGATTGGGTCATCCCAAGCTAACGATAGGTTGGGCCACAATTGACACAGAAACCTAGCAATACAAATTAAATAGACTAGTATACGCGAGCTAGCAAAATCGAATTGGAACGAACGCTTACCTAGCAGCTTGCTCGTAGCCCTCCAGAGTCAAATCGAGCGGTTCAGGGTCATTACACTTCAACACTTGGAATGCCTCAGATCCAAACGGAGTATCGTCAACATACTTAGGAGCCGGCATGAACTCCACAATATTCAGAGTCAGGTGACGCAGGTTGGGCAAATATGTGAAATGGATCAAGTCCTGGGGCGTAGCGGGTTGATCTGGCCAATGAAGCTCTTGGATATTTGGGAACAGGCTGGCCAGAATTTGACATGGAGAGCTAACTCCGTCAAATGTATCCGGATCGATTTGGGCTCCCCGGACAAAAAAGTACTCGAGGGGGAGCGGCAAGAGGTGTTGCAGTGAATCTTCAGATATGAATTTGATTTCCACGTCGTCTAGAAACTCAATGGCGAGGGTGAGGTGAGTCAACTGGGTGAGATTAGAGACAACACTAGGAGGAAACCAGCGGTTTAGTCCATCCCATTCAATCCATTCTTCCTCAGGTTCGGGCTGTGGGTCAATTATTAGGTAAAGAGACTGCAGTTTCTGGATCAAAGGCTCCATCCTCCAGATACTGTTTATATCAGAGTTCTGCAAGTTACGTAGTTCAAGATGTTTCAGCATGGGGAATGAACCATTCGTGAGGTTTGCATGAGTCACCACTGCTTCTAATTGATGAGCGGTGTATATCTCCAGTCTCTCGAGATTAGGCAAGCTCGATATAGCCGCCACATGACTCGGAAGCGTTAGATATGTGTTGATATGGAGTGTACGCAACTGTTCAAGTTGGCTTAGCGGTCCGGCAAACGACTCCCGTGTGAAGTCTTCATCCTCGCGTTCCCAGTCAGGCACCTCGTCGTTCAACTCCAGTTCTGGCAAATTACTGTACGGATGTAGCTCTAGAGTCTCTAGCTGAGGGCACCTGAGGGCGATATATTCCAGCCAAGACAGGGTTGCACTGATCGATAGAGGGGGGCTCGCATCTGGAGAGGGTTTGCATCTGATTTCGAGTAAGGAGCTAGAAAATAGCGCAACAACCCAGTCGTGTTTCAAGTCGGGATGGAAATACGATTCTATGGTGAGGGACCGGAGAGTCGGGAGTATGGCGTTGGATTCTGCGTACTCGAGAAGGGAATCTGAGTTTCGTACTGAACGTATTTCTTGGAGCTTGGAGATCTTAAGGTCAAGACGCTTGATAGATCTGGCGTAAAGTGAGAAACGGTCGAAATTTTTGGCTGATATATCCTTGGGAAGTACCTATTATCTGTTCGGATTGGTGGTTTTGTTGAGATGTTTTGGTTGCACTCACAAGCGATGTCCTACAAAACCCATAGTCGATAGTTGTGCCTCCAATCATCAGGAACAGAAGCCAAATCATATCGCATGTAATGTGCTCCCAGAGGTACGGGATGGCCCCCTTGAAAAACGATTTGGAGACTAGACTTAGACGAGGGAGATCGTGTCGTTCGGAGTGCATGAGAATCAGCCCTACAAGTTCCGGGACATGAAGCAGATGGTGCATTTTATACGAGACGAAATGCGAGACTGTCGTAAACTGGTTGATATTGTGGTATCTAATTTGTGGGCTGTCATTGGCGAGTAGGAACCAATGGCCGAGAACAGAGGCTTCGATATATGGTTTGCCAATTGAGCTTGTGCTTGGTCCAAGTTTAAAAGTCGGCACGTGATGTGGCTCGACTCAGACTCAACGTCACCTACCTTTATTAACCTTAATACACCGCACTACATGGCTTACCTGGTTGAGCCCTCTTGACCTGCAAGTCGGGCTTACAGTCTGAGGATAAGACTATCCTTACGTTTCCCGCCTTACGGACAATTTAGCCAGTCGATGGGGTGCGCCAAGCACCGGTGTTTGGTTCAGTAGAGCTAGCAGAGCGGTTGGTAGCAAAGGCTGCCTAAGTACTACTAATATTGCTATCAGTCAATCGCTGCCCTTAAGCTACACAAGTGACAGCATATACTTATATACAGAGACGGGGCCCATGTCGCTGCTCTCATAAGGCCCAGCACGGTTAATACAACATAGCTTTTATTGAGCAAATCTACCGGTTGAAACTAAGTACATCGTCTGGGAACGAGCCTCAAAGCGAACCCACATAGCATGCATACATCAGGGCCGTGTATTGGGTATCATGTTGCTCAAGCCTATTACATACAAGTGATCAATTCAGCAGCAAATGATGTGGCATAGAACTCGCAACGGCATTTATTTCACTATATCTTCTTTTTGACACTTATGTTTTTTGTCGCTGGTGGCTTCTGATGGCTTCACGTAGACGAATCATAGGCAATTCGGATTCAAACATAGGCTTATTCCAAGCTAAGGACATGTTAGGCCACAAATGACACAGGAAGCTGTAACGTGAGCGAAGTAAAGTATCAGACATGAGTCAATAAGATTGAACTAAGATAAATGCTTGCTTGCCTGGCAGCTTGTTTGCGGCTCCCCGAGGTTGAACGAAACGATTTAGGCTTGCTACATTTTAGCACTTCAAACGTGTCTGGCCCAGCAGCAATATTGTCGATGTCCTTAGGGGTGGGCATGAGCTTCATATTCAGAGTCAGGCGGCGCAAGCGAGGTAGAACCGCGAAATAGATCAAGTCGCGAGACGCAGCGGGTTGATCTGGCCAATGAAGCTCCTGAATGTTCGGCCATAGGCTTGCTAGAAGTTCACACGGATGCTTTATTTCGTCACCGTCATCGCCTGGCTCCGAATTCGGATACACTTGAGCTCCGCGGACAGAAAAGTACTCGAGTGATAGTGGCAGAAGGGTCGACAGTTCTGCTTCATCCATCGCTTCGATTTCCCCGTTTTCTGAGAACTCAAGGATAAGAGTGAGGTGGGTCAACTGCGAGAATTTAGGGATCAAATTGAAGTGCAGCCAGTCGCCCAGTTCACCAAATTGATTAGGGAGTACCCCAGGCTTCGGCAGTGGATTAAGTACGAGACACAGCGACTGTAACTTTTGAATCAAAGATTCCGCCTGCCATATATTATCCATATCAGATTCTAGCAAGTTACATAGCTCAAGACATCGTAGCATGGGAAATGAGTTCTCTGTAAGATCGGCCTGGCGGAGGATAAGCATAGAATCTGGGTGATGACTAGTACATATTCCTAGTCGCTCAAGGTTGGGCAAGCTAGATATAGCCTTCATGTGATCCCGACCTGTTATGTGTGTGTTGATACGAAGAGCGCGTAGTTGTTTGAGCCGACTTAGCGGCTCAGT
>WSTH01001839.1:0-10507 GCA_019616345.1 Ceratobasidium sp. 395
TCGGGATGGCCAATACAACACAGTCAGAGATTGTCGCCTCGATCCGGTGAATCCTCAGTCGTATTTGTTTGCCCAAGCGTCAGCAAAACCCCCCTTTACTCACGAGCACGGCCTGAGCTCGGGATTTTGCGGAGATTCTTGAGCATTTGGTATAAGGTTAATGAGTGCTCACGAGCACCGATATAGGCACTCATAAGCACTCGGAAGTACCGGTATAGGTGCTTGTAACTACTTACAGCAGCTTATGAATACCGAGCTCGGGATTTTACTGATCACTCGCGAGCACAGGTACATATGCGTGAAAATACAAAGGTCTGTGCAAGCGCCACAGTACAATGTAAATAGCTATATTTATGCTTCGTATTTACACATGTACCCGAGATGCAGTTACGACAACTTCAGACGTGAAAAGACTTACTGATGCAGGCAGGGATTGCAGGATAAGTGGTGTGCGCCGGAGAGCCAAAGACATATTGTAAACTAGTTACGCCTTGATACCTCGAGCGCAAGAAGAGATAAGTCAGAGCGCAGTATATAGGTTACATGTAGTGGGCATACTCAACGAATCACATCTCCAAGCTTTCCAGTCGGGGTTCGCATGTTCTGCATGGCGCAGGAACAAAAAGCGGGAGAAGGGGGGCGACTTTGAAGGAGAGTCGAAGGAGAGACAAAGTCCCAGCCGACCTTTGAGTCGCCTCAAGCTACGAATGTAGTCAAGAAGGTACCAGAAGGTACCCAGCTGTGTGATCCGGGATCCCATGATCCAGGTACGCTGCTTGGATTGGCTCATATTATCTGATCCGAATCTGATTCACATGGATGCGCACATGGATTCTTGTCTTGGTCCTGCCCGCTTGCCCAAAGTCAAACTCAACTACGACCACCAACCTTTCGCGAATACCACCCCTCGACCCTCAGCTCGCCATCCCCATGCCCCAGCACCTTTGTTAGCGGTAAGAATGCTCCCACTTAGTGTCCTGTACACTCTACGAGCCGCTAACAGTGCCACCAGATCTTACTCGCGCGCCGTGATTGATATCCGTCCATCTTACTGGCTTTTTGGTGGCGAGTACAATAATTTATTGTTTTGTTGTGTCGTTTATTGACAGTTTACCTTGAGTGCGGCGCTACTTATCGTGGAATATGCGAGTGAATTGTGTCGCAATAGGCAATTTTTATCGCCACAGCTTTAGTTTGTGCTAGCTTATCGTGGTGGCAGTTGGTTTACCTGTTCACGAGCATGATTGATATTGTATTCTATGTATCTTATCCTCTGTACATAGCAATGCAGTCGTTTCATGAATGGTATTTTTGTTTCGCTCAATTACCAAATTAAGCGGCTGCCTTATATGTACCTGTGCGACGAGCGCATAGATGGTGCTCGTTGGTGCTCGGGATCGCTGGTCAGGTTCTCTCAAAATTTCGGGATTCCTGGTCAGGTTCTCGCACGTTCTCGCTTAGGGGGGGCATAGAATATTGTGCTCGTTGCCTCGTAAGCGCTCGGAACCCCCTTTGAGCACCGGCGGATTTGGTTGAGAAGATGTGCCAACTCTGGTTATGTTACGTGATATAAACTTTTTCCCAGACCGGCCCTCAAGTGGCAGGTATATAGCTGGCCGCTTGGACATGACTCGAACCTCAACCCAACAACAGGCAAGTCCTCTTCCCCGATATAAAACAACCCAGACTAACCTTTTGCTACAGTCCGAAAGCCGCATTTGCTCGTCACGCACACAAACGACGCCTTCGTTCGTTTCTCTCTCGCGAGCGGGCTAAGGTCTGAGCGTTCTAGTCCCCTTTGTAACCTGTGTCTAGCTGGCACCGACGGTAATGGCGTCGAGCAGAGCATCAGACATGCGCTCGCCGCTGCGTGGTAGGCCCGGAGAACCGTGGAGGGGAGGGTGATGCGCGCAGTTGTGGGGGTGTATGGGCTTTCGTGGTCTGTACGCCCGTTGAGCTTGGAACAACTCTGCGGGGACTGAGCCGCCCTGTTTTTTTTCTGTCACTCTTTTTTTGGTGAGCTCGGACTCGCTTTCTGCACCCGCCGCGCTCGTGGAGCGCACGCGTCTTTCGGCTTTGCAAATCCCCGGCGGGGGTCGGCATCGAGGGACTTCCATCGGAATCCAGGCGCGGACATGGTATCGAAGCCGGGCTGCCTGTCCGCAGGTTGGCCCAGTGGAGAGAAAGTCGAGACTGCACACGGGTGCGATTAGATCCAGGTGGTCTAGCGCAGGCGGGGTCGGTTCACAGAGCACTCGAGTGCGCGTTCGCGCGCCTGCTCTCGGCCCGTCCGGAGTCCACGTTTTTCGGCGGGGGTCGTCCACGTTGTCCTCCTACGGGGGTTGACTGTGGACCTTGGCATTGCTGCTCTTAGTTTGGGTACTCTAAACTTGCCGGGCTGTTCTCCGGGACAGCACAGAACTCGGGCGAAGCCTCGGGCTCTGTTGGGTTGGATGCGTTGCGCCTTCCGTTCACGACGGCTTGGCCCCATCCTTTTGTACCACCGGGTCCCCTTTTGCGCATATTTAGCCGGCTGGACCGCCGTGTGGTTCGTTCGGTCTCGACTTTTGGCGGTGGATCGAGGCGGGTTCGGGTTTGTTGGGGAAAGAGGTAGGGAAGTAAGGGCGGCTCTTTAGTTCACTTTGCGGCTCGTGCCGTCTTCGGACAGCGCGAAACTCGATTCAGACTACTCTTGGTCTGTTGTTGGGCTTTAGCTGTATAATTTTTCAATCTTTTTCATGGTCCTTTCGTAGGGCTTTCTTGTGCATGTTGTAAGTGTCGTGTGGATGTTTGTATCGCGGCAGAATTCTATCGTTGTTGCTCTTCATCAAAACGAGGTCGCCGGCCCATGAACTGTGTAGGTTTCTGGGTGAGCATGCAAGGATAAATCGAGGCTTTCATAACCGTTATCACCGATGTGCGTCGCGACAGGGTCGAGGCCAGGCATAACGTGAACACAGATTCGACTCGGTCTCCAATAGCTTCTTGAGGCTAGACGACGGCCTTGTGCGTATGAATTACTCGAGACCGTAATCATGAAAACGCATACATACAGCATTTTGGTGGCTGAACAAGGGCTGGTGTTGAGGTGCGGCACAGAATATTTTTGGGTACAGCGTGCCTAGCGGTGTCACGGAAATCAATTAACAATACACGTTCGTTATAACAGAGTAATATATCGGATCGCAATCAATATCGAAAGTCTCTGAACCGCCAATCAGTTTGCGACGCTGGATCATTTTCGACAGCCTCGAGTCAAGTGGCACAAGGGTCTGACGTAATACGCGACGCGTTCATCCAGGTACGCGCCGCGCACCGTTCGGGGAAGGTATCCATAAATACCCCAGACGCGTCCCAGCGTTCAGTCATCCTCCCTCGCCTTCCCCACTCTGTAAACATGACCACCAAATGTGAGCCGGAATGTCGACTTTTGCTTTACCGTACTGACCGTGAGCTCTGTAGCCATCAAAGCTGGATACCTCACTACCTCTTGGGACGAAAAGCCCGTCACGGCTGAGGATGCTGCCATCAAAATTACGCGTGTTCGTACCGAGCGCAAGTTTACGGGTGCAATGGAAGGAACCGGTAAGCTGCCCACGTTTCTAATCATGAGCTCTGACCCGTTGATCCGGTTTTGAACTTAGCTGTAGCCGAGTATATAATCACTTATCACCCCGATAGTAAAAGCCCATCAGGACCTCATGCCGGGAAGCCAACTTCCTCATACGTTGGTTCGTGCAAGCGTTCATCTTGGTGGCTTTTAGACTAATTTGAAGTCTAGGAACCTGCCACTTTAAAGGTTCAATTGATGGGAGTCCGGAGGGCGAGGTTGTGTTCCTCGCTACTAATGGGACCTTCGTCATTACTGCCAAGGCGGATTGGACTGTTGACGAAAAAACTGCAATCGGAGGGTTGAAGGGTCTCAAGGGCAAAGGTGGTTATGAGCATCCCGCCGAAGGTAGCTTTTCGGACCCGACTGCTCTTTGGCTCGATTACACCCTGTGATGGTTGATGGGATTGCTTGACCTTTTAACTGTACCGACATATCAATAAAAAAGGGTATTTTAACGAACACACCTACGACGCATGAGCCGGTGGTTGTGTCAACGCCATCGACCGATACCAGGACTCAGCTAGGGGGTGGTCGGGGTGTTAGCGAGTTATGGTGAAAGCGAGGACGGACAATCGTTGACCATACGTCCTTCATGAAACTAACACGAAATTGGGGCTGCGTTACGACTTAGACAGATGTTCGTACATAAAACCTCATAGACTAGCTAAATAAACAAATACAGTAAATAAAGAAGAGGTGCAATCAATGCAATCATATGAAAACAAAGGACAGGGCCTTGGGACAATTCTGAGTTAGTCGTATACACATGCACAGGATATAAAGACGCATATAACCTAACGGTCCGATGTGAATCGACTGGTTTACGGTGTAAAACATTTCTTCCAATCTTGTCCAAGCAGAGCTTCGGTAAATTGGAGACTGAAGGACCCGTGACTCGAGATAACAATCGTATTCTGTGGTCGCTTCAAGGCAGCCCGAAGATCTTGTGGGACCCACCCAAGATAACTCCTCGAACCGTATTCGCCAACCCAGCCGTCTTTACTCATAACTAAGTGGCTGACATCTTTTGACATGATGCTGTTTGTGTCCCAGAGACGAATACTGCCATCGTCGGAGCCGGAGGCGATGAGGGAACCATCGTGAGAAAACGCTACCGAGGTAACACAGGATGTATGACCGTCAAACGGGCCAGCGAGTAGGTTTCCGGTATATGGATCCCAGACACGGATGGTGCGATCGTTGGAACCAGACAGGATTAGATTGCTATCTGGTGAAAAGGCCACTGAAGTAACCCAGCCGTTGTGCTCGCTCAGGGTAAAAAGTAATCGGCCCTCATTTCGTGCGTCCCAGACGCAGATGGTACGATCTGCAGATCCAGACGCAACTCGGTTGCCATCAGGCGAAATCGCTACTGACCGGACCCAGTTGTTGTGCCCTTCAAGCGGGCCGACCACTGCGTCCCCAGTCCGTGCGTCCCAAATAATGACTGTACGATCATGGGACCCTGAGACAATGCGTTCACCGTCAGGTGAGAACGCGACAGAACGAACCCAATCGGTGTGGCCCTTGAACGGCTCCGCGAGTAATTGCCCGGTGTCCGCGTCCCAGACACGGATTGTGCGGTCACTGGATCCTGTAGCGACACGGCGGCCATCGGGAGAGAAGGATATCGAGTAGATATAGCCGCCATGTCCCCTAAGCGGGTCGATTTGCATGATACCGCTCTGTGCATCCCAGATACGAATTGTGCAGTCACCGGAGCACGAGGCAATACGTGTACCGTCAGGCGAGCATGCTACTGAGGTGACTTCTTCTGTGTGTCCGCTAAGCGGACTAGTGAGTGCACGCCCATTACATGCGTCCCAAATGCGCACTGTAAAATCGCCAGACGCAGATACAACCCGGCTGTTATCAGGTGAGAAACATACTGAACTGACCCAGTCAGTGTGTCCCCCCAACCGACCAGGATGTGCAGCTTTGCTGTACGCGTCCCATATACAGATGGTGCGGTCCCGAGACCCGGATATAATACGACTACCGTCTGGTGAGAATGCTACTGACCGGATCCAGTCTGTATGCCCTTCTAATGGGCCAGCTAGCGCATCTCCTGTCTCTGCGTCCCAAATCATGAGAGTGCGATCATCGGAGCCGGAAGCAATGCGAGTGCCATCGGGTGAGAATGCTACTGAACTAACGTAGTCGTTATGCCCCTTGAGAGGACCAATAAGCATCCCCCCACTTTGCGCATCCCAAATACGAATTGTACAGTCACTAGAGCCCGAGGCAATGCGTTTACTATCGGGTGAAAACGTCACTGAACTAATCCAGCTATTGTGACCGAGGATGGGGCCACCTAGCTCCTGGCCAGAGCACGCATCCCAGATACGAATCGTTTTGTCCCAAGAGCCAGAAGCGAGGCGGCTTTGGTCTGGAGAAAACGCTACCGAGCGAACACAGCCATCATGGCCCACCAGCGGGCCAAGAATTTTATTTCCGTTGCGCGCATCCCAAACACGGATCGTACGATCCTCAGAACCCGAAACGATACGAGTATTGTCGGATGAGAACGCCACCGAGTAAACCGCTCCGGTATGTCCCTCGAGTGGGCCAACTAGTGTGCTGCCGTTACACGCGTACCAAATTCGGATGGTGCAGTCATCGGAGCCAGACGCAATGCGGCCGTCAAAGGAGAAAGCTACTGAGTTAACGGGTCCCGTGTGTCCCCTGAATGGATCGATCAACATTCTACCGGTTTGTGCGTCCCAGACGCAAACCATACAGTCAGAGAGTCCGGTTGCAACCTGGGCGCCGTCACAGGATATTGAGACCGACAGAACCTCAAAACGGACTTTCCAAGTTGCAAGGGCTGCTAGCTCTCGATTTTCTATCGCCGAACCTTTGGCACACAACAGTCCCTGTGATCGTACTCCGTACTGTCTCCACATCGGCCCACTTTTGCTCCATAATGCCAAGACAGACACATAAATGTGAGGTGTGCTATTGGAAACAGGGCTGGCGGCGATGACCGTAGCGAATTTGTAAGCATCATGTGCCAGATCACAGAGGCTGTCCGAGAATCCACAGCGTTTTTTGTTTTTCTATGTTTATGTAAGTCAAGGTCTATGCTAAACCACCGGGACTATGTACTTACTTGTAAGAACTGATTTACAGTAGATAACATGATTACTCCTGCGGTCATGCACCTTTTCAAATTCAGTACCTCCATCCAGAACAGAATCCGAGAGGAAAAAAATTCCTCTAACGAAAGGACGAGCTGAGCTTCCATTCCGACCTCGCATATATGCTCGGCCCAGAACCGACATGCATAGAACAAATGTAGTGGGACTGCTCTGCTGATGCGATCCTCAAGGTTTGGGACATCGGAATCTAAGGTAGAAGACGATTCAAGGTCACATATGTTAAATCGTAATGACTCTTTCATGACCTCGAGGCAGCGAAAAGCGAGCCATCTCTGGTGATGGTCACAGGAGAAGGTCCCGGAGCGCTCGCGATCCAAAAGATATTCGGGAAAAGATGCGTGTAGAGCGGACACGAAGTTGTCTGCAGAGACATACAGCACAGATTGGAGTTGTTGGAGTGCTAGTTGGACATCGTTGGCATCGTCAATCTTCAGCAAATCGGCCAATGTTTCAACCGCCACAGGCTCCTTTGCGCATATAACAGTGTAAAGTACCATCCTGGTGTTATTCAACTCCCAAGGTTCCAACGCCGTGTTTTCGAGGGCAGTTGATAATATTGTGCTATATAGCACATCGATGGTTCCATGCGCTCTAGAGTTTCGATCCGCCCTTAGCATAGCGTCTAGCCGCCTACCATGATCAACGGCTACGCCACCCGGGTCTATATAATTCACGGCTGTCGCTGCGTAGATGAAGAGGTTCCCAGACCTTTCGGCCAGCTGTGAAATTTGATTGTCCGACAAGTTTGTGGACGCGAGTTCGAGGCGGAGATATGTTTCGATATCAGCCTGCACTACAGCCTGTTCGATGTGATGTAGATGAAAAAGGGAATGTGAAACGTCTAGCGATATCAGCTGATCGATCAGCTTGTGTTCAGGGCGGCAGGTTACGAGAAATTTGATCGGTAAATCTCCAGCGAACCGGAAGAGTGCATGAAGAACCTGTCGCGCGCCACCACCGTCCGAACATTCGTCTAGTGCGTCGATGACCACCACTAATACGCCTTCTGGGATTTTCCCTCTTAATTCCAGCAATGGTTTATTGATGAGTTCGTTGAACTGCGTTTCGACGTCATATGAGCTGATATCTGGATCCCTGCTCAAGGTGCGGCAGAGAGAGGACCGAAAAGGAGGCGAGAGGCGTGCCAACTGATAAGCAATGGTAGGTATAATGCGCGCCACATCTCGACATTCCGGCAGCTCGCGAGAGCAGAAGAAGCTAGCAGCAAGCTGCTGTGTCCCCCCCAGCTCTGAGCATAAGGTGAATGCAACTGTGGTTTTTCCAATTCCAGCCATGCCATTCATCCAGTATATTTTCGCGCTGTTCGGATCGTTGGCCCAAGCTCGCAGCTCCTTCATAACACCCTCCCGAGTATTTGGAGCGCACTGCCGTCGCCGTATCGGAGTTGCTGCCTGTGAATTATATCGAGCTTTCTTGGCTGGTTGCATGTTATTGATGAGCTCGTTCTGTATAAGGTTGTTCGGTCAGCAGCAAAGAAGTTTTGTTAATCAGCCGAATATACCCACTGCTGCTTGATCGTGAGAAGCCGATAGTTGCTCCTGCGCAATACTCCAGAGACCCAGGGCAGCATGGCTCTAATTCAAATGGTATTATGTTTCGTCGGTGTATAAACGGTTAACTTACTTGCAATCTTTGGAATAGTATCGTAATTTGACGATAGTAGTTAATCAATTCGTCTTCGTCTTGCGACACCTTTAAATAATCCAATGGCCCCCGATTCTCTCGCTTACTTCTTACTTCCGAAAGTTGTCTCGATAGGTCGCTATAAACTCTATGAATTTGGATATTCATTCGAGCTGCCACAACAGCTAACCTTATCGTATCTTGCACATACTTAGACGCTTGTGCACACTGCGGTTGAAACAAGTGTTCGCTAAGCTCTCCAATCGTGTTTGCTAGGTTGAAGGCGAGATCGTCGTAGTCCTGATGGGACTGTGCGCGAGACTATTAGGAACATTCGAATGCAAGCAGTTTCAGCTAAATATATAAAATGCGCTTTCAGAGGCCACCGTTACCTTCATAAAGTCCAGACATTCAATCATTAAACCCACTGCAAACCGTAAGGGTGGGAGAAAACCGAGACGATTGTGCAACCTTCGCAGCGCTTCTTTAAGCCTTCTGTGGACGTTTATGCTTTCCTCGGGGGCTAAGATTTGTCGAAACACATCCTTCATGCCATCCTTGAAATCTCTGACAGTTCCGCGAATTGTCCTTCGGGACGGAGGAGGGAGGAGGGCCATACGAACCGGGAGTATAGAGTGAGTGCTCGCCTGGTGTTGAGTTTTGAGCACTGTACCCTCGTGTGGGCTCGCACAGGGGTTGCAGCACGCAGGAGCCACGCCGCCTTACAAATCGAACGTGTTAACTCGGCCTTTGGGTCGGGCCTCGATTGGTGTGTTAATATATCCGCGCAATAGCTTTCGCTGCGATTCAGCTTGCGAGCTGTCTGCGGATATACCCAATCTGTCAAAGGTCGCGTTGGGTATTGACTGAGTTACCCAAAGAGCGATTGCAGGGATCGCAGGGGCTGGGTATGGTACTGAGTGCACGTGTATGTAGCACGACCAGGGAGGGCGATAGGTGAAACATATTCAATCAAAACCACATGAGGCCCGATACACGAGCCTTATGGCGGTTTGCAAAAGTCGGAGCCGATCAAAAAATAAACGCTGGGAGGCCAAAAACGGTATCCCGGCTAGATATCTATAGGCAAGACATGACTATATGTGTGAACATATCTAATGATGGGCTACTGAGAGTAAAGGAGGCGTCATTCGTCCACCGTTAGCTAGGGGTTGGTGCTGCGAAAAAGGGTTTAGATGCTAGTATATCCGTGATATCTCGCCATTGAAAGTGAAATGAACAACCGCCAACTGACAAAGTAAACTGGATTAGTTGCTGCATCTATGCATATACCTTTAACTTCTTGTCGCGCAAGATACACAGAGCAGATACAACATCTTTCTTCAACAGAAAGAGCTGAGTCCGAAGTCTAGAGATGAAAAGGGTGCACATTGCAGGTCGCACGCAAACCGTTCCGCAACACATGTGGTTTCCCCTGTGAACATAGATGCTGTATCTAGTTTGCGTAAATCGCACGATACGACAGTAGAAGTATGTACATAGATGTAGAAGATGACTTAGAAGGCTTTGTCTTGGGCGGTCCTTGCAGTGTGTGACGCTTTAGATAGGGGGATATGGGAGCGTAGGAAACTGGATTATTTTTGACAGCCTCGAGTAGTCTCGAGTCAAATAGCCCAGAGACCTGACAGTCACCTCATTTCCCCCCTCTTCTAGTGGATACGCCTAAGAGCAGCAGAGTATCCTTGACCATGGAGGACGAGAGGCCATGACAGACACATGGGGTACGCACAGCCCCGTGGAGGATACCTGGCTAAGCCTGACGTAATACGCGACGCGTTTATCCAGGCACGCGCTGTGCAACGTTCAAGGAGGGATCCTTAAGAACTCAGGTGCTTCGCTCCATCCCAGCATTCACCCTCGTCGTCCCCTCTACTTCGCTTGAAAATGTCCACCAGGTGTGAATCAAGACATTGGTTCTTATACTATTAACCTTGCTGACTGTGAAATCTGTAGCTGTCAAAGCTGGTTATCTCACTATCTCCTGGGACGAAAAGTCTGTCTCGGCCGAGGATGCCACAATCAAGATCGCACGCGTTCGGACCGAGCGCAAGTTTACGGGTGCAATAGA
>WSTH01001840.1:0-10502 GCA_019616345.1 Ceratobasidium sp. 395
AAAGCTAGCGTTACCATCGTATTCGACAACTCTGATGAAGCAAACAGCCCCGCTGGAATGCAGAACCTCAAGCAAATCACCGTCACAAGGCAGGCATGTAACGTTCGCTCAACTATCCTAGTCCATGCGCTCACCAGTCTTTCTGTTCTAGATATCTGTTCCAAATAAATCTAGATATCTCATAAACGGCCACGTTGCTCAACAGCAGGCTGTCCAATCGCTTTTCCAGTCTGTCCAACTCAACATTAATAACCCGAACTTTGTTATTCGGCAAGGCAAAATTACCAAAGTGTGTGTTTTCGAATGCACTCTCTTAACTCTTGTTTATGACTCTATCTAGGTGCTTAATATGGGCCCACGCGAAATTCTCGGCCTTATTGAAGAGGCCTCGGGAACACGGATGTATGAGGAGAGGAAGGAAAAGGCGCTCAAGACAATTAGCAAAAAGGAGAAAAAAGTCGAAGAGATTACTTCGGCAAGTTGGTTGCATGTTCTTTGTCGTCTCCATACTCATATTCGAGTAGCTTTTGGCCGAAGAAATTGATCCCAAACTCTTCAAGCTCCGCAAGGAGAGAGAATCTTACCAAGCCTACACGGAGGCTTCATCCAAGGCAGAGAGTCTCGGTCGCATTGTCTCCGCCTACCAATACACCGACTATAACCAGCGTATCCGCGAGCGCGAGAATGAAATCGAGAACACGAATGCCAAGGTAGCCGACATGCAACAACAGCGTAAAGATAGGATCAAGGAGAGGAAGAAGGCGGTTGTCGAGCAGGACGAGGTGAAACAGAAACGGGATGCGGAGATGCAGAAGGATGGCAAGCTGAAGGCGCTGGAAGAAGATATGGCTAATCGTGAAAAGGAGGTGGCGAAAGTACAGGCTCAGGTCGAAATTGTGGAGAGTACGATCAAGGAGAATAGGACCAAGGCCGAGGAGGTTCAGGAAGCGTTAGACAAGGTGTGTTCCAGTCGTGTGGCTTATATTCTTGGTTGTTTACGCTGCGCAGATGCGAGGATCCTTGGAAGAGTCGCGAGACAACGTTGCAAATATCAACGCCGATTTTACGACCGCCAAAGAAGCACATGTCGCTGCGCAGCATTCGCTTTCCACTGCCGAAGAGCTTCAGCAAACCCTTCTCACTGGCCTTTCCTCAAATGCAAATATGTCCACTGGAGGGTATCTTGGCGGGATCGCCGAAGCTCGCTCTCGCGCCGCGACTGCCGGGACCGAAATTGATCAAGCCAAGGTCCAGCTCGGGATGACCAAGACGGATATGAAGGAGAAGGAGAACCGTGCGCGGAAAATGGAGAGCGAAGGACAGCAGGGCAAGGATGCGCTGGAGAGGGGTCGAGCAGAGATAGCTCAATTGAATGCCAAGTTGCAGAAATGTGGATGGAATCAGCAGATGAAGGAGGCATTGGATGAGAAGATGGGACAGGCGAGGGAGACGATGAGCAGAGCTAGAGATGTGAGTTACATCTAGTCTTATTTGCGCGTTCAACTCTTAACTCTTTCATTCAGGTCGCAGACCGAATGCGAAATGGCCTTAGCAACCTCGACTTTTCCTACTCGGATCCTACTCCAAATTTCGATCGCACTTCAGTCCTGGGATACATCGCAAATCTGACTCGTCTCGCTCCCGAAGTCGCAGACAAGTGGAGCACGGCCCTCGAAATATGTGCTGGAGGAAAACTCTACCATGTCGTCGTCCGGGACGAGCGCGTCGGCTCCTCGCTCCTCAAAAACGGCCAGCTGCGTAAACGCGTAACACTTATCCCTCTCACTCGTATTTCCCCGCCTCGTACATCCCCCGAGGCGATCGCCAAAGCCAAACGACTCGCACCAGGAAAAGTCTTTTTGGCGATCGAGCTCGTAAAATATCCACTAGAGGCCAAGGCGGCGCTCGAGTTCGTGTTTGGCGACACTCTAATCTGCGAAGACGACGAGACGGCCAAAGCTGTGACATTCGACCCCCAAATCCGGATGCGAAGCGTTACTAGGAGCGGGAGCGTATACGACCCGAGTGGAACGCTGAGCGGTGGAAGTGCACCCTCGACCGGAGGAGTTTTGAAGCGCGTGCAAGAGGTACAGGCCGCAGAGGATCGGGAGCGGGAAGCTAGGCGAGCTGTGGAGCAGTTGAGAGCCGAGGAAGAAGGTGCGAGGGCGCAGATCGAGGTGTGGGAGCGGGTTACGCGCGAGTTGGAGTTGAAGAACCATCAGCTTGGGGTTTTGGAGGCTCAGGTTGGGGGGAGTGATTCTGCGAGGGTGAGTTTCAATTTTTTCTTTATATTGTTTTAGGGGTTGCTTATGATTGGGTGGTAGATTCATAAAGAGGTAGACGAGATGAAACGGAGTATTACGCAGCTTGAGGCTACGATTGCGAGTGCCACGGAGCGAAAGAAGGAGGCTGAGGCTGAAGCTACGAAGCTCGAGAAGGATATGAAGGAGTTTGGGCAGAATAAGGAGTCAAAGCTTAAGGAGCTCAAGGTGCGCATATAGCCATACGGCCTTGTGATTAGACGTTAAATGTGGTGGTGGGACTTGTTTAGGCCGATATTGTGAAGAAGCGGTCGGATGTGGCGAAAAAGAGTGCCAAGTTCAAGGAGCTTCAGAAGGAGCATCAGGTTGCGCAGATGGAGCTTGGTGAGATTAAGTTTCTGAGCTCTTTGTGTGTTTTACTGAAACTTGCTGTTTAGAACAAATGGACGCGGACATTGTCAAGGCCGAGGAAGAAGTCACTGCTGCTCAAGCTGCGATTGTCGATAGCGAGAAACAGACGAAAAAGCTGAAAGCGAAACAAGAAGAAGCCGAGGTACGTCCACCACACCCTCCTTCCCTCCTTCCCTCACTCACCTACCCCCCTCCGCCCTAAACAGGCAAACCGCCAAACAGTCGCGACAAAACTCGAAAAAGAACGTGCAGCGCTCAAAGCGTACCAACAAAAACTCGACCAGCTCTCGGAAGACATCTCTGCCATCGACCAACGCGTGTCTGATTTGGAGCTTGCCTTGAAAGCGTCTGAGCATGAGATTGCGGGTCTCGCAAAGGAGCAGAGTGTGCTCGAGACAAAAGTTGCGGATTTGGAAAAGTTGAATCCTTGGTTTGGTGATGAGAAGCGGTGAGTTTAGTGTTTTTTTTGTTGGAATTTTGTGGTGGGGGTGTTGATGTGTGTTGTGTTGGGGGGTTGGTAGGAAGTTTGGACAGCCTGGGACGGATTATGATTTTGCAGCAAAGGATATGAATAAGATCAAGGACGAGGCGAAGAAGGCGGAAGAGTTGACCAAGGGGATGAAGAGGAAGGTTAATACGAAGGTTATGAATCTTATCGAGGGGTATGTTTCCTTCTCTCCTTTTTTTTTGTTAAGAGTTGCGTTGATTTGGGTTTGGTTCGTGTAGAGTGGAGAAGAAAGACAAGGAGCTACAAGAACGAATCGCGATGGTGCAGAAAGATAAACTCAAGATCGAGAGTACGATTCAAGAGTTGGATCGGGAGAAGCTTGCTGCGTTGGAGAAGACATTTAGTAAAGTCAATGAGTGAGTTTTTCCATTCCTCACATCATCCATATTGTATTGGGAGCTAATTGTTGATTTGGTGTGGTGTGGTAGGCAATTTGGACAGATTTTCGCTGAGCTCTTACCAAGCAATTTCGCGAAACTTCAACCGCCTGAAGGAAAAGCGTTGACTGAGGGGTTGGAGGTGAAAGTTCGGTTGGGTCAGGTATGGAAGCAGAGTTTGACGGAGTTGAGTGGTGGTCAACGGTCAGTTTCTCCTCTCCCTCCTTCCTTCCCTCCTCCTTCCCCCCTTCCCTCAACCCTAACCCAACTAACACCTCTCTAGTTCGTTGATCGCACTCTCACTCATCATGGCCCTACTCCAATTCAAACCGGCACCGATGTATATCCTGGACGAGATCGACGCGGCGCTGGATCTGTCACATACCCAGCACATCGGGACGTTGTTCCGGAACCGATTCCGGGGCAGTCAATTCGTGGTTGTTAGTTTGAAAGAGGGCTTGTTTACGAATGCGAATGTGTTGTTTAGGACGAGGTTTAGGGATAATACTAGTATTGTTGAGGTAGGTTCTTTGTTTAGGCTCTTGTTGGATGGGGTTTTTTGGGGCTGATGGTGTTTGTGTTTTTTTGTAGCGGACCGCGCAGAGGTCGACGTCTGCCATGTATAATGCGCAAGCTGAGGGAAGTGCGGCTGGACGCAATCGAGCGAGGGGTCAGGCTAGGGCTGTAGCTGGACAGGCGTAACGGGATTGAGTTGTTCGCGTATCTATTTATTGTAACTCTTGGCTTGTCCGATTTATTGTACTTTTTTACCCTCACCAGTCGCCACCTCGTGGCTAAATTAATCGCATTAGCGCCGAGCGACTGACCAGATTAGGTTTACCATGCCATGCGTCATGGGGTCCGCGCGGCGGATAATTAAACTCAACGCCCGCCACGACCATGTCGGGGCCGTCCCCGTCGTTTACGTTTACCCAAGACGCGGCCAAGCACGAGTATGACATTCTGCAGCATGTGTTGAGGGAGGAAGGACTCGCTGGAGACTGGGCCGAGTGTTTCCAGGGCGCGCTGGGCGAACTTAGCCAGGCGATCGAGCAGAATAGCTGGTTGGAGGGTATACGACGGGCGCGAGAGGCTAGTGCTGAGTATGAGCATGAGGGCCGGTGGGACCCCGAGGCGAGGCTGGCGGATATTAATCGAGCGATATTGGGCGCCAAGACGAGTCGAGAGGGGCCCGAGCATCTGGTCCTTACGCTCTCGTCGCCTAGTACGTTTGTGCCGACTATTCGAGATGCGTCGGGCGCGCGGGTTCCGAATCGGTATGCGTGCAAGTTTGAGCCTGGTACGTGGAATTTGCCGAGGTTTGAGCATGCGGGCAAAGTGCTTGGACATGGTGGGGAGGTTATTCTTGGGCTTGCCGAGTGGACGTTTGGTGAGTTGTTTATTATTTTTATTTTATTTACTGGGGCTGATGGGATGGTAGGCGTCGAGGGTGTGCCTCCTTCGAGAATCGTAGGCGGGACGTTTGCGGTGCGAGGTGTCAAATCGCCTGCTATCTATGAATCGCTCTGCCGTGTCATGCGGATCGCGGTACGTTACGTTGTGCCCCTATCATCTTTTTCTCAAAATGGAAGCTTAATTTCTTGGCTATATTAGGTATATGTCCATCTTGCCATCCACCTCGAGCTCAGTCTCTTGCGAGATTTACATGTCAAACTCGTGTATCCACCACCGCCTAAATCGCCTACACCCGAACCGCCGACTATATCCACCTCGGACATGCCGACTACTCCGTCTACACCCTCTGACGGGAAGAAACATGGGCTTTGGGGGTTATGGGCCAAGACTTCTGAGCTCGTTCAGGGGTTGCATCCTGTTGCGGGGCATAGGCATCATCAGTCTATGGGTTGGCGCTCGCCATTGCGTTCAGACGATACCCCTCTTCCTACTACTCCTACCCTCGGACGGTCGAGTTTAGACTCACCGGCCCGACCACGACTCGTTCAACAGTCTAGCGACCGACCGATCCGACCCTCGCTCGACATTACCCGTGCGTTTCCTTCGACTGGTGGAGGACCGCCAAGCGCTCACGGATTCAAACCACCCGTCCCGGCAAAAGCGATACGTCCGCCCACTGTCCCGCCAAAGACTCCCACTCCCGCGATTAAATCGACGTCACCCGAACCGTTTCCGATGTCCCAGTCTCCTCCCCCCGGAGCGTTACTCTTCCCCACGACATCACCTACCTCGCCGACTAAACCGCGCGCCACGCCCGGCGGCTTTGCGGCGCTCGTCGAGACTCTTCGGTCCGAAGCGAACGTATTGTCCACGAGTCCGGGAGTAGTATTCGACGCACCTGGGTTAATCGTACGATTAGCGGAAAAAGAGCTAGATCCGGACGAGGACGCGAATAACGAGTTTGTGGGGACTAGTAATGCGAGCACGCCGTTTGGTTCTCGGATCCTGCACACACATGCACATCATCATACACATCATCAACACGACTCACTCTTCGAAGCGCTCACCCAATCTCAACAACTCCCCAACTCCCCATCCGTCCGACGAACGCACGCACCCACACCAGCGCACCTGCGCCGTCCCACCGGAGACGAAAAAGCCGGCTTGGCATCTGTCCTAGGCTGGAAAGGCAACACCGGATCATCAGCCGATTCCGGACCTGGCGTCGGTGTAGACCTCCGAGCCCAATGGCGCGCAAATAGTATCTTTGGCGTCGGCGAACGCGGCTTATTACGTGCAGGAAGCATTTTCGGGTCTACAGCGTCGGCTGAATCGACTGGATCTCAACGGACTGCGCGGCCGAGGGGGAGTAAAGCGGGAAAGATGGGGAAAGAGTGGAAAGGACGTGGGATGTGTGGTGTTGCGGGTTTCGTGAGGCATCAGGGGTTGACGGTGCTGTATGCTGAGTATGTGGATGTGATTGGGAGTGGGACTAGTGGGATGGGTGGTGGGGGAAAGGGAGAAGAGGGACCGCAGACGACTGCGGTGAATGTTACGGGCGGAGAGGTTGTTTCGGAGCCGAAGGGGATTGAGGAGGGGGGTAGCAGGCCGCCTACGCCGCCTGACAAGGATGCCGGGAAGGATGCCGGGAAGGAGAAAGAGGCTGCGGTGGTGAAGGAAAAGGAAAAGGAGAGGCAACCGACACGCAAATCGACAATGGCCAAAACGCCCGCACCCAAGATATGCGTCCAGGCGCATTGGCGGACGTATCGGTATTTCCGATTTAAACGGACCGGACCGGGCGAGGACGATGTAAGAGAGGGTGGGGAAGGAGGGGGTGAAGGTGTTGGGAGGCCTGATTCGACTGTTGGGGAGTATGATGCTGAGAGTGAATCTGCTCCTGGAGCGAATGGTGGTGTTGGTGGGAAGAGAGATTCGGGGTCGGGGTCGGCTATCAAGAGGGATAAGGATTCGACGATCAAGAGAGACAAGGACTCGCCTACGAGTTCCAGGACTCAGACGCAGGTGTCGACTCGGACTGTCAATTCTGCTACTACTGGTGCGGGGAAGAAGAGGGAGAAGAATGAAGACGGGAGCAAGCTCGCGTTGGACGAACCGCTCGGATCGTTTGTGGCGAGGTTGTGTAAATCTGCGGAGGGCGAGATGGTGTGTCAGGAGCCGGGGTGTGGGGAGGAGGTTGCTAAGCATCGGGTGAGTTTCTCATTATCATTTTTCCTGTTAGATTGGTGAGGGGCTGATTGATGGGATTTTGGTGTGGTGGTAGATGAGTTGGATACACAACCACATGCGCATCATTTTACATCTCTCCGAAGACGACGAGTGGGTTGACATTGGGCTTAGTCCCGTCGAGCCGGAAGATAGTTCGGTTGTCAAGACGTGGGTGTCTTGTAGTGTTTGTGGTGAGAAGACTGAGAAGCAGGAGTTGGGGAACGGTGGATAGTAAGTCCCTTTTTGTCGTACTTATATATTAATAATTAATATATGGCGTGGCAGTCTCTTCTCCCTCGCCAAATTCCTCGAACTCCTCATCTACTCATCCACAATCGCCTCGCTCGATCCAGCACTCTGCTCCCACACCACTTCATCCAAACACGCCATCGTCCGACACTTTTCGCACAGCGGCTGGACGCTCGCGTTCGAAACCTCGGAAGTACCCGACGTGTACGAAGTCAAGGTCCCAAAAGTCCGGATGCTTCGAACGATCAAGCGGGTCGATCATGCGCATACGCAGCTTGTGGCTGATGAGCGGGTTAAGGATGAGTTACGGTTGCAAGTTACGAGGTTTTGGAAGGGTGTGAAGGATTACTTGGATGAACTTGTGAGTTTTTGTGGTGTTTCTTTTTGGAGGAGTTGGTGTTGATTGATGTGGTTTGGGTGGTGGTGGTGGTGGATGTAGGAGTCGTATTTGGAGACTAGGGATACGTCGCCTGAGACTGCGCATAAACGATTACCTACGACTCCACCTGGTTCGGATCCGGAAGTAGACGACAGGCCTCGAGTGCCTCGTAAAAACTCGGCGACGTTATCACGAAAGTCGTCCCAGCCGACGATCCAACGAGTTTCGCAACTCCAGAAATTACCTCAGCTCACGAGGAGCGTGTCGATGAGCGGGTCCCGGTCTCGAACTCTCACCGATGCGCCGCTCCCTGCTACACCTCCTGCTCCACCACGTAAATCGAGCGGACTTTCGTCAGGTGCTACGTCCCCGCCTGCGCCAAACGTGCCTCCCCCGACAGCAGTTTCGATCACGAATGCGCTGTTCCCGCCTTCAGCCGTCGATCGAGCTCTACTCCAAAACCTCCGAGCTCAACTCGTCGCGCACGAACACGCTCTATATGATTCCCTCGCTCGCGTCGGGCCTGGCGGGTTGAACGATGTGCGGAGGGAGTTTATCATCCAGGGCCGGGGGGCTGTGAAGCGTGTACAGGCTTGGGAGCAGAAGCATATACCTGAGGCTAAAGGCGTGAGGGAGTTGAAGTGTGTGGAGCCTGGTTGGTGGGGGAAGGATACGCATGTTGTTCCTGGGAGTGATGTGGTTGTGAGGGAGGGAGATTTGGGGAGTATTATTGCGTTTACTTTGAGGTGAGTTGATGAGAGGTTGAAGGTAGGAGGGATATTGATGAAAATGGGTTCTAGTTCGGCGGATTATGCGGCCGAGTTAGATAACCTCCGGAATCACCGTACGACCAGTTTGGCAGAGTCTCTTGAGGAAACTCCGACTGCGTCGAGGATAATTAAAGCCCCAGCGCCTAGCCTGTCCGTTATACCATCTCGTTCTGCTACGCCTGCGCCTGGACGATCTGCGCCGCCCACTCCGGACCCTGACGCCGACGACTCGACAGTATGGGGCCAGGCCGAAGCCTATTCGGCGGTTATCACCCGGAAAGAGCACCCTCGCGATCTCTCTGCACTCCTTAGCTTGCGTGACGTCCTACGACAAAAACGCACGACCGATTCTGTCTTGTCCATACCTTCCAAGTTCTCGAGTATGGGAAGTACATCGTCTCGAATCGTTTCGGGGACTCCGCCTTCGGCGTGGTCTAAGCCCGCGGTGGAGATTACGACCCAGTTGGCGGACGGACAGGTCTCTACGGCGGATGATGAAGTGCGCAAGCTGCTCACTGAGCATTATGGCAAAGCTCTGGGTTCGGACGCTTCTGCTACGCCTACTCCGTCGAGGATGGCGACCCGTCATACGACGCAGGATTTGTCGACGACTTCATCGCTCAACGAGGTGGATCTTGACGAGTCTTCCGATGAGGGAGGGACGACAGCTCCCGCTCCACCGCCTAAAGACGCCGCGCCGACTCCATCTACCTCAGGGAAGCATACCGACCAAGGGACGTTGACGTCCGTGTTGGCGAGCGCGATGAAGTATGTGTTGAACCCTCTGGCTGATCGACCGTTGCCGGTGCACCATGTTGGGTTGATGGCGGTCGATCCGAATGCTGCGTATGGTCCTATTGATGAGAGGCCGCATATCAAGTGGGTGTATGCGCATATAACCGGCTATTTTGTGCTGAACTTGTTTGATCTTGGTTAGGTACGATTGGACGGCGGGGACGAGGCTTCGATTCAGTTGCACAGGTATGACGACGTCCAAGTTCGGAAAAACATTGTTTTGATCTTTCCATTAGCGTACTTTGCCCGACAGTTCGACGCGCTCCGTCGTCGTTGCGGCGTAGCCGAGGGGTTCAATAAGAGTCTTGCCGAGAGCGCAAACTGGCTAGCCGAAGGAGGCAAATCAAAGGCTAATTTCTTCAAGACAAGTGACGATCGTTTCATCATTAAATCACTCGTCAACGCGTGGAACGTTGCAGATCTGTAAGCCCAGTTTCTTCTGTACACTCTTATAGCCGTACTAATGACCATCACGCAGCCAAATCTTGATCGAGATGGCGCCATCATACTTCCGATATATCGACTCCACACACTCGAAATCATCAGTGCTCGCTAAAATGCTCGGATTCTACACGATTGAAATCAAGAATCTCGAAACCGGAGCGACGCAAACTCGAGCAGATGTGCTGGTCATGGAGAACCTCATGTTTGGTCGAACGATTACACAGACCTTTGACCTGAAGGGTATTAAAGGCCGCAGGGTCAAAGCTGGAGGAAAAGGCAAGGGGACGACCCAGTTTGACGGAGAGTGGATTGAGGGCGCGTCTCGAGCGTTGCTATTAGTTCGGCCGCATTCGAAGTTGATTCTTCAAGAGGCGGTGAAGTGTGACGCCGAGTTTTTAGCCAAATCGAATATTATGGACTATTCGTACGTTTCCTGATTTTTCTTTTTGAGTCTGAGCTGATCGTCGTTCGGATACAGGTTGCTCTTGGGTGTAGATCAGGAACACAGTGAAATCGCCTGTGGTCTGGTTGATACTATCGGTTTATACTTTGACGTGCTATATCACACTGGTACTAACATGATACGATAGGGAGCTATACCTTCGCCAAGACACTCGAAAACAAGGCGAAGACAAACCTGCAGAGCCGAGAAGTTACAGTGGT
>WSTH01001841.1:0-10498 GCA_019616345.1 Ceratobasidium sp. 395
ACACGAGAAACTAGATATAGTATGCAGGCTGTCATGTGATGACATGTGTGCATACACTCTTCAATTTGAAGCCACTCAAACCTGATACACGCCCGAACACGTTAAAAGCCCTCGACCCCGAGACCTCGACACGCCGCAACAGCTACAAAATCCTACGATGAGCGCTCCGCTTAGCGCGGGACCTTCTAAACGTCGGGGCCAGTACTCATCTCGAGCTTGTAATGAGTGTCGTCGTCGTCGTTGCAAGTGCGACGGAGTCCAGCCTACTTGCGAGACCTGTAAAATCCATGTAAGATGTCTATTCCTTCTGCTCCTTTCTCCCGGAAGCTGTTCGTTCGGAGGCTAAGACCCACAACAGAATCGAGAGGTAACTATCTCACGTCTTTTCCTGCCTCATCCACTATCAGCTAACCGCTTAACTAGTGCAACTGGAGCGCAGAAATGGACGCCCGGCGGCCGTCGACTAAGCAGATGGTCGAAAGCCTACGCACGAAAATACAATCCCTCGAAGCAGAGTTGGAGAGGCTCCGTGTTGCTACGAACCCTACTATGCAAAACAACCCGCCGGTCGATCCAGAGCCCCCAAACAACTTTGCTGGGCTCTCTGAAGTCCCCTCACTAGATCAGCTCAATATTTCAAGAAGGAATCGGAACATATGGGAGACAAACACATCGGTGAGCATTTCTGTTTGCCATGTAAGCAGCGAGGTGACCGAATGAATCCCGCCCATCTATATCTACTCGCTCCAACAGTTTGACCTTGATGACATTTCAAACACGACGCCCCTATCAACATCCGGTACGCATCTCATTGCAACTGTGAAATACCAGTACATTTTTCAGATCGACAACTCGCTGCCGCCCCACGAACAACCCAAAGACATCCAGCTCAGCTTGGTCTGCGACTGGAGCCGGTATCTTCCCCGGTTCCCCGATGTTCCTTTTTCAAGACTAGAGCATGACACTCTGCTACTCCGTTGTTTTAAGTACGGGACGAGCTGGCTCATGGGACTTGTCCCCGAGCTTTTTCTTCATGACATGCTCTACTCGCTTACCTCGATCGGGTCCGAGTCTCTTCCCCAGGCAAGACTACAACACTACTCGCCGATGCTTCACTGCTCAGTCATGGCATTTGCCACCGCATTCTCCGATAACCCTACCATCAGAGCACCCGCGACACGTGCCCGATTTGCCTCGTGGGCGAAGCAGTGGCTGGACAAGGAATTTGAGAATCCCGCTATGAGTTTAATCAGGTCAATGGCGCTACTAGCCGAATATCATTGCGGCGTTGGAGAAAAAGACGCTGGATACATGTTTATGGGTCAGTCACTCATTAAATAATAATCAAGATTTTTTTTGTTAATGAGCCTGCCACTAGGTATGAGCTTCCAAGCAGTCCGCTTCTGTGAGTTTCCAGACCCTTTAGCAAAACAGCGTTCACCTCACATAGCTCTTCTTTCAGTCATCGGGAGGAACGACAGAGACATCACCCCAAACGAAGGGGTTATTACCTTCCCTGAGTCCATCAATCGAAGCTGGCACTTTTGGTCGGCGTTCGGTTATGGTAAGCCGATTCCAAATCGCCGAAACAGGCTCAGGACGCTCACGTGCCCTTACTACCTTTAGACAAACTTATGGTATGATTTTCAGATTGTCCAGCATGCGACAAACCAACACTTTGCTCAGGCAATTGATTTTGATTTTGAATACGAAGTGCATATTCCGCGCTCCGGAATCTCCCATCCATTAGTTGACGACGAGCTGGACAACCAGCCATGGCTACTCGAATCCCCCTCAACATCGCTCACTAATATACCTTACGCGAACCTGATAACTGCAACCTTCTACGAAAGCTGTAAACTCATGATAATCACAACTGAAATAATTGATACAGTGTCAGTGTGTATATTCTCTTGCAGTTTCAAGTCGACTGATTATTTTTTAGGCATCGTCGGAAGAAGCAAGCCCTAGAGGAGCGCATCGTCATTGACACGCAGTATGGTTCATCCTTGTTCTATTACAGAGACTTGCGTTAATCCTTGACAGTCTGCGTCTCGACACTTGGTTCAATGAACTACCTGACAAACTCACGATCCGGGCAAATTCGGCCTCCCCACTGCCTCACGTCATCATGCTTCACATATGTTATTGGTGGCTTTTGATTATCCTTCACCAGCCACCCATTCAGAATGTGTCGACCGAAGTAGAAGCAAAGCTCCCATCAATTGAAGGTTTATCAACCAAGATTCGCGACAGGGCGGGACACAAGATTGTTCAGCTTCTCAAAATGTTCGATCGTCAGCACGGGCTCCGATTTTTCCCCCGGAACATGATTGAGGTAGCTTTATTATCCGGTCTGGAGCCTGTCACTGTGGTTGAATCTGATATGTAGGCTATATGCGCGTGTGGGACAGCTTTGCTGTGGGAATACACTTCGACATCTGCTGCAGCCCAAAAAAAGCGCTCAAACGCCATCGATGGTGTTGGCGCATGTGTCACCGCATTGCGAACCATCTCGGTTACATGGCCATATGCCCAGACACGTGCAGATGATCTCGACGCGCGGTTGCAAAAACATTTCCCTCCAGAGTAAGTCCATTGAGTCATGTTATTGTAGAACGATGAGCGTCACACCCCCCTTAGATTCATAATGACGCAAGTCGACGACCCGAGCTTGAACCCTTCGCACAACCTACTTGAAGAGCAAGGGCTTGATGATTTCACGGATATCTCCAGCGAACTTCAGCAGTACATGAATGAATGGCACGTACTACCTTTCGAGGTGTCTCAATCTTCAGGCCTTTCCTCGGAGATGTTTGGCCCAGAACCCAGTAATCACCAAGAATAACTTGCCTGTGTTTGTATTTATTAAGAAGTGCCTGGCTGGCTCCAATCGCATTGTAATATTCGTAAACAAGGAATGCGGACGGTATCAGCATCTACATCAATGCGCAACGCACGGTATCACTAACATAGCCTAGCGCTCAGTCACGCGTAGGTGGCCGCTACTTACGTTAGAAGAAACTATATCTACAGTAGCATGATTCCGAGAGGTTTTATCGTGGCTAGCGCGGTGATAAATTGATGTATTGGATAAATGCAATTGTGTAACTCGCGTGCTGTGTAATATCTTGCTCTTTTGACTCGCCTTATATTTCGAACATATTTAGTACCGTACCACCCCCGGAAGTGGGCCATGTAATTTTGTATTACGATTCTACGACCACAGATGAGGCAATCAGTGTCAATCTTGATGACGACAGTAGACTTTGAGGGTGAAGAGCTACTATACTAAATTTCAAGGGAAACTGGGCAGGATTCGCTGAGAAACTGCACCTTCAAGGAAATGGCCCAAATAGCACCAAATACGGGGAAGTGGGCCACCGCACCCATAGCGCCTGATTCATGCTGGCGATCTGGATTTAAACCTAGTATATGAGTAGGTGTACGGTACTGAGAAACGCCTACAAAAAACCTGAATTTGCCTCGTTGATTTCATCAAATCATGGAGTCAAATATGTGACCAGTTGGGTCTGAAGTCCAGGAAGCGCCAGCCATTGTAGCTTCCCCCTTGCGCCGACCATAACTCTCGCATATCTAGGTTTTTCTGTCTGGTTTTTTGCACACACATACTTTGGTGGTTTAGAGACACAACGCGCCTATTTTATTATAGTATACTAGATCAGAAGTTAAGATATTCAAGGTGGCCCACTTCCCCGGGGATGGCCCACTTCCCGGGGTGGTACGGTATCTGCCTGATACCAGTTATACACATCAAACTAGAGCCTCATTGGCTCTAGAATAGGTTGTTTTTGACGCTTTCTACAGTTGTTTTCATCATGACAAATGTGACGGTGGAGCCTTGTGAATCTATTTTTGACAGGTCGTAGAATCATGTTTCGATGGTCCATATGAGCCTTAGCTTAATGTATTCAATACGAGGTATACAATGATGAATTTCTGCTATATATACAGCGCCTTTAATGATCTAGTAGACCAAATTATTTCCAGACATATTAACAGAGCATCCGCTCGGCAATGACGCGTCTTGAGACACAAATCCATGAATTTAGGTCAGTAACGACCCAGCTGCTCCTAAAAATGCTGAAAACTATCGGGATTTTTGCCTACTAACTACTACATCCTGCATTTCTTCGTCATAAGGCATAGGGTAAGCCGAAAGAACAATCCCCCTACCAAACCATCCGTAAAAGCCTATGCACCAATACAGCATACACGCGAAGGGTTTCGGTTATTTCCAGCCTAGAGTTTTAAGGGGCTATTTCGAAAACACATATATAAGCCACGATCAAGAGATATAAGTAGCCCTATACGTCTCGGCGTGTAGGACTACAATTACCTTACCGTTCACGTGATCGGGGTGCTGTTTCACGTGCTAGTCTCTTGGCGCAGGCGATACGTTCGCAACTTCTTCCTCGTTCCAAACCGACCCAACATGAACATTTCGCCAGATCGCGTGAGAGATCATGGGGGACATTTGGCCCCCCTTTACATGGTTCTTGTCCCCGGTACAATATCATAGCCGCTGCCGGAAGGCTTGGCTGCACCTTCGTTCGTATCGAATCGTTCTTCTTCGAGTGCTTCCTCATTTTACCGCTCATCATGTGTTCTCCGAGGATCCAGCCATGGCCTTTTTCATATAGAGATGCTCTCGTGCGCGTACAACGTCCATGCTGCTACGACATAGGGCACAATCCCATCTCGCTGAGATTGACCCGTTTAGATTTCGTGCCCAGGATCTGAGCAGCTTTAAAGAGGGCACTACTGTTGAGGTTGGATAGCATTGAGAACGCAAATCTGAACGCCAATCAATTCTCCTACAAGGATTTTCAAGTGGAATTCTGCCTGACTGCAGTATGCGTGCTTTTGCTACAATTGTCTCATTTGCGACCCTTGGGCTCGCATCTGCAACACCTCTAGGCGAATATGCCGGCGCTGTGGATAGGCGTCAAGCAGGTGGAGGCGATTATTTAACTGACATCACAAAATGCCCTGCGGTGGCGCCCCGTGCATCTCCCCCGGCGAGCGTTCATGATCTGTGAGTCGAGGCTTTGTTTTCGTACTTCACGCCGGAGAAGCTGATCTATAGATAAGCCGCCCAGACGATTTTTCGGTCGCAATGGCCATCGGCGACTCAATCACGGCTGGGGCATTTGCTCAAGGTGGGAAGTTGTAATCTTCTTTCTCGTTTTAGATGTTAAAATTAAAATTAATAAAGGTATCAACAGACAAGACCTTTTGCTCAACTTTGTTGAGTTCCGGGGGCTATCGTATGCGGGAGGTGGCGATCCTGGAGCGATCACGATGCCAAATGTTCGTATTGAACCCAGTTGAATTGTTATCCTATACTTCAACACTCGATGCAGCTCCTAAAGCACTACAACAAAACCCTCATTGGAGGCTCTCTTGGCAACAATCCTGGCGTTGAGTTGTGTTTTGGAGCTCTGTGTCCCATCGGATCGGTCAGTATAGTCTTTCATGAGGCATTCTTCAAGCTCTAATTCGATTCTTCGTAGGTGGGTTGGAATCAGCCGGTGGATCAACTCAACGCCGCCCAAAGTGGTGCTCTGGCGTCAAATCTGTTGCACGAAGTCAGGGGTACGTTCGTCATTCAATGGATATGTCGAGTTTTCACTGAGCGTGTGTATAACAAATAAGACTATCTGGTCCCTCAGGTCAAAGCCTTGAAGATTCCCGTTAATCGATATAAGTATTTAAGTTTCCAAATTGGGTCCAATGATCTATGTCAGCTCTGCCTAGCAGGTGAGTCTTGTGAGATATTTGTATCGCTCTACACATGGTCTAACCTTGTGTAGCCGATGCGCTCCTCGGACCGGGAACCCAGGGTGACTTTGAAGCCAATATACGCGAGACTCTCGAATACATACGGACTAACATCCGTAAGTAGCTTGGGCGATCTGTCCTAGCTTAGGAGCTGAACAAGGTTCACTACAGCAAATACCCTTGTCAACCTAGTTGGCGTATTCCAGGTTTCTCAGATTTACAACGTAGGTAGGCTGGGCATAGAGCGACTACGCAGCTAACATCCAAGTTTTGCCTTTAGCTTACTCTCAATCAACCCTACTGGTAAGACCTGTCGTCGGTTTGGTTTGATTTGTATTTAACCTACTTGACACAGCCAGCAACTCATACCAGTCATCCCTCACTACAACATAGAGTGCACTTGCGCCCTCTTTGGGGGAGAGACTGGTGAGTTTACACGCAGCCGAATGGACAAATTACAAGGACAATACAGTCAGTTGCATCCATTTAAGGCTGTTCACTACATTAATGTGATAGTGTAGACACCGTGCTACAAAAGATTGCTGCAGATTACAAAGCAAAGAACTATAAGGACTTGTGGGTTTCCGCATCATTGAGTCTGGTACATTCTACAAATTATTGACTGATCCTTACAGCGCGATCATCTGGCAGCCTCCTGTCGTACCCCTTGACCGGTATCCTGTTGAATGTACGTGATGCCGTCGCCAGATCAAAATGGAACTCTAAACCCATAATTTTATAGCCTTGAGTAGCCTTGACTGCTTCCATCCGAGCACTGCAACCCATCAGCGGATCGCCGCCGGCATTTGGAATCGGCTAACACTCAACGCCGTAAGTGCATATAGCCACTAAACTGGGTGAATTACGCCGCATTAACACCTTACATGTCGTAGACTGGGCGCGCAGCTCCAATTGAATGGGAGACCACGCCCACCTTCCGGTGTTTGCAAGCTAACGACAGAATTCAAACATGAATGTGGTAACCGGATTTGAATTAACCAAGCTCAATCCGATTAGTCAGTTGTTCTGGCTTAATTTCCTGTATCTTGAGATTTGACAATGAGTATACTCCATTGTCCTCATGAAGTTTCCGGCAGATCAATTTCATATGGTCTGCTACTCAAGAGTCACTGGAAAATATATGCGCGATATTCTTATCAATCCGTATATCGTCTCAAGCGGTTCTATTTACTCAATCCACGCTCAACACAGTCGGCCCACTGCGAGCTGATCCCTGCTCACTCCCAGATTGATTCGTCAGGTCATCCACACTACCCACTGAGATCAACAGAGCGTCCTCTTCGCCAAAGCTAGGGGCAGGCATCAACAACCCGCTGCTTCGAGGAGCTTTTTCCACGTCACTCTGACTCCAGACGTCGCTCCCCGACTCCTCGCCGCCACGTCCCTTCCAGAAGAGATGGTAGACGCCAACGAGGTTCATGAGACCGACCGACAGGCCGAACGCGACACAGGCGGGAATAAAAAGGGGGCCGGTACAGAGCATGGCGCTGACGGCTTGTAGTGCGATCATCCGGACAGGATGCATCTCCTGTCGTAGGAGCGATACGCGCGAGCGGACGAAGCGGGCGAGAAACCCAAACTCGAGGATGAGTAGCACGAATGAGACCGGAAGAAGGTAGACGCTGGCAATAATCTCTCCGATCCAGCCATCTATTCCGGCAATGATTATGTTCGCGATGGTTAGCCCAAAGACGTAACCCACGGTCGCGAGACGCAAGGCTCGAATCAAGAAGCGGACAACGCGTTCGCCCGGTAGTGGCATACTTGAGTCTACTCCATGGTTATGAGTAGCGTCGGAGTAGCTAGATACTACGATTACTTACTGCTTTAGATGAGGGGATTATCTGGTTGTTCGCAATCCCTCGTTCCTTTGGGACTTTAAAGTGTTTAACAGAATCACACCCACGCCCAAGGCAGTGCATCACTGCGCAATCCCTAGACTTCTGCGCAGCTTGTAAACAAGCTTACTTTATATATGCGTCAAGCGTGGATTGCGTCGCCAAGTACTGTAACAGGAGCCTCGATACTTGCCGATCAATCGTATTTCACCACATTGCTACGTTCCACGCGTCAAGATCGATAAAGGACAAAGTTTATATTTCCTATTTTATTCACATTTAGCCATAGTAATAATTCATTACAATTACTGTAGGAATCAGCCAACCGATCAGCGTTCTCTCGACCAAGAACGATAGTAGCATTACTCACTGTAATGACAGTCGGCTCGTCGCGGCCCAAATACTCTGGCAGCTTCGTAAACCCAAGGGCAGCATCGATCAACGGCTTCAGACCCACGGCCGCTTCCTCCTTGTATTGCGACGGATCCTTGCTATACCGTTCGATATACATACGCACAGTGGCACCCTGCGAGCCCGTCCCACTCAAGCGGAATACAACACGCGAACCATCCTCGAAGAGAACAATGTATCCTTGGTTCTTGCTGACGCTTCCATCGATAGGGTCGGTGTAGCTAAAGTTGGTGGTACGCGCGACGGTAAACTCGCCCTGCTTCGAGCCCGTGAACGATGAAGAGGCAAATAGTGCATCAAGGTTGTCTGTGAATTTTTTTGCACCCTCCGAAGAAACCTCCTCGTAGTCGTATCGCGAGAAGAAAGAGCGGCCGTACTTTTTGTAGTGATCCTGGAGCAGCTCGTTAATTCCAGTCCCAGGAGTCTTCTGGTTCGCGGCCGCGAGGATGTTGAGCCAGGCTATGTTTATAGTTGAGCTAATGAGCTACACAGAATAGTCCTGAATCTACTAACCGACGACTGCCCACAGACCGTCCTTTTCACGGATGTGATCGGAACCAGTACCGAATGATTCTTCGCCGCAGATGGACAAGCGACCGGCGTCCATCAGGTTTCCAAAGAACTTCCAACCTATCGGGCGATGAGTTCGTTTCCCTGAATAAACGCGAGTAAAGACTAACCTGTCGGTACTTCAAAGACCTCGTATCCCTTTGCTTTCGCAACATAGTCGATCGCATTGCTAGTAGGCATGCTACGAGCCAAACCGCGAACACCGGTCTTCTTGAAGTAAGGGATCACCTCAGCCCAGTCGGCGATAACCGCAACGGAATCGCTGGGGGTAACAAAAGCGCCCTTGCCGTAGATCATATTACGATCGCCATCGCCATCGCTCGCGGCACCAAACGGAATGTTATCGCGCTCAACGACTTCGACGAGGGAGTGCGCGTAGGTAAGATTCGGGTCAGGGTGGGCACCTCCAAAGTCGGGCAGAGGGACGCATTGCTGCACGGACGAGGGTGGAAGCCCGAGAGTCTCGAGGAAGATTGCCTTGGCATACGGCCCAGTGACGCCGTTGAGGCCGTCAAACAGCACACGATAGGAAGGATTGGAGGAGAGGAAAGATTTGATGAGTGGGAAGTCGAAGATATCTTTCAAGAGTGCGAGATAATCCTTGACCGAGTCGAGAATCTCAACTTCCAAGGGACCGTAAGTGTGCTTGCCAATTTTGGAAAGATCGAGCTAGGGCCGAGACCGTGAGACAAACGTCTATATATGGAAATTTGCTTGAGCTCACCTCTCCAGCGTCAAGAACCTTGTACGCAGTAATCGACTTAGTACGCTCGAAGATTTTATCGGTGACACTCTCGGGAGCCGGCCCACCGTTGTTGATGTTGTATTTGATACCAAAATCGTTGTCTGGTCCACCAGGATTGTGACTAGCGGTCAAAAGAATACCACCGTCCGCCTTATACTGGCGAATGATGTTCGAGGCGGCCGGTGTGGAAAGGATCGCGTCTTGGCCGATGTAAAGCTTCTTGACACCATTAGCGGCCGCGATCTTGAGAATCGACTGTACAGTAGGTTTGGAATGGTATCGACCGTCGCCTCCGACAACAAGAGTCGAACCGGCAACACCTGAGCCAGGCATGGCATCAAGGATGGCCTGGATGAAGTTTTCGGTATAGTGCTAGTAAAGGGCATCGCGTTAGCAGCGCGATCATTGAAAAGGCGCGGAAATCGCGTACTTCTTGCTCGAATACCTTGACCCTACACGCCGATCAGCCATCGAGCATAACCGAGATGAACGTATACTCTACCTCTTTCGCAGTCCAGACGTGCCAGGCTTCTGCCCCTCGTAGGGCTTGGTCGCAACCTCTTGGATGTTATAGCGAGTCATGGTTATTGGATGTGGTGAAGATGGATGGGAAGAAGGGTGGGATGGAGTGAAGGATTGAGAGAACAGCCGACTATATAGTACCGGCTCCCACGAATCCACCATGTCGTGACATCACGCTAATCGACACTTATCAGCCCAATCAGGCACTCCTCTGCCCAGCGCCCCTCCCCCGCTCGACAAGCCGGAGTAATAATGGAGTCAAGTGTGTCGCGTTTTACGCACGTTGTTGTGCGCTCGCAAAATCGCGTTCATATTGTCGTTCCGGACAAGTCCGATTGGCGTTTGACAGTCGATCAACCCTAACTCATGTTAGGTAATCTTGGCGCTAACGAGATTCACAATGAAAAGGTAAACAGATTGTATTCTAGCCGAAGATAACCCCAGTATAGGCTTCCAAGCCGTTTTCCACCCCTCACTGATACACGCGGAGGGAGGCAAAGTCCCAGTATGCATTCGAAAAGGCCCCAGGGTTGTTGTTGACATAGTCTACAAATGGACATTAGATCCTCTAGGGCAAACCTGAGTC
>WSTH01001842.1:0-10490 GCA_019616345.1 Ceratobasidium sp. 395
CATCGACTCGTACTGCGTCCAGGACTTCGGCAAGCTCTACCGCTCGTGCGGCAACTGCAGCACGTGAGTGTCTCGTTGGACCACAAGTATGCACTCTACTAACGCGAAGTCATGCAGCCAATATAAGCGCACCGTGACGATCAGCAACGTGATCGCGAAGAACGGCAAGCTGCTGGCTGGCGTCAACTCCAACTACGGGGACCTGGCGACGATCAAGACGAGCACGAACTCGTACAGTAGGGTGAAGTCGATCTGCGACACGTTCCAAGGTAACAACAAAGGCGACGAGCCACCGAAGCTGACCTCTAACAAGCTCAACGCCAAGTAAGTACTTGGGTAACACAACACAGTAAAGCTGGACACTAACCCATGATTCACCTTGCAGCTGCCAGTTCTAAGCGTGTATGGTCTTGGATCTGCTGGGACGAGATTTGGGGCCAGCCTTAGTATGCGCCGGCCGGTCTGGCTGATTGGTTCGACTCGTGTTGTTTTCGTTGATGTACGCTATCTACGATAGTGCTGGCTTTTCTTCTACAGCAAAACTGTGTTTTCCTTGCTCTGCTCCGCCCTAAGATACTACCGTTTTGTTGTTATCTCCGTGTGATGGTTAACTATGCCAACTGAAGGTTTTGTGCAATGTTGTCCACCAACCATTTGACCGATCTTCCCGTTAAGCATTTCAGGCGAAACTGGCACGCTTAATTGTCGTACTGGTCTGCCAGTCTGGCTAATCGCAACTTGTGAATAAACGGTACGTTAACAGCCTTCTCGTAGTTTACTCCAACTCAGCATAGCGTTACAATCACGATGGAGCCACAGGACGCAGAAAATGATTGAAACTAATATGTGTGACTATATGCGCTGTCATGTGTTTTTTGTAGGTTTCAGGAAAACCACCTATGCGCTCTAATCCATTGATATTGTTCTGGTGTCAGCTTTTCAGACAACAAACAACTTGATCAAGACTATGATCTACTGCATGTCATATTACGCTTTAGCCCAACCAGAGAACTGGCAGAAACGCCTCCAATTACGCATGGGATTTTCTAAACTTCTCAGGCCAAAGCTCAACATAAAGTAAACATGCTTATTATTAAATTGCAACAAGGAATAAAAGTTACAAATACACCAGTTACATCTAGGCGGCGAAAGATACTAGTATATAAGTGTTGAGGTATAATATCCATGGATGGTTAGGGCATCGATCCTAGAAGTTGCACACGCCCTGATGTTGCCCGTGCCAATATTCAAGCCCAGTCAACATTCCCTAAAATACCATCAGGTCTAGCTCAACAACAAATCAATGGTAGCTGCAAACCTTATATTGTGAGAGCGTCCCGAGCACGACACAGACGTGCAAAATTTGATGCGAGGCTCCAAAATAGTCGAATGTACCTGGCATCCAACGCTCAGGAATCCGACACGCGCTATCAACAGTTGAGTCGCGTGCTCGTTGCAAGGATGACTGTGTATACTCACTAAATCATGCCTCCTGCCACATAGAGACATGCGGTCGAGGCGACCCACGTAAACCCCATTTCATTTTGCATGCGCTCCAGGCCGTACCTCAGGTAGGCATGAACAATTGGAACTAGTGCACAGACCCCAAGTGCATAAAAGGCAAGTGTGCGAGCCCAGCGGTATGCGGGCGTAGCATAGTCTGGATTCAGGACAACGTACGCCGTTACTACAATTTTAGTTTGTTAAGTCTAGCAGGTTGGCAGGGATAGAATAGCCTTACTAGCTCCTGCAACCGTGATACCGACAATATAAAACACTTGGAGATGGTAGTCACAGAAAAAACCATAGTAGAGGGCTGGGTAGAAGCTCCCAACGCTTAGGACTGAACTGATAGGTTAAATAAACCCTTAGACCACCTGAATTTTGAAGACTGACCGACGATCCCTGAGTAATCCAACGCGTTACATTGTTTCGAAACCTGCAATCAATTCGTAACATTCTCGATTTTGCGACTGAGGCGCTCACATACGTTAGGAGAGTGGCAGCTCGCCGTATGGAACAGTGAACTAGCGCCGAGACAAAACACTCCGGCGAGGAGGGCAAGACTGAACACAACAGGGTCGTGCCATGTCAACGTCGTGTAGCCCGCTTGCGTGCTTTGGACGTTGAACAGGAGATAAAGTAATCCGAGTGCACCGCAGAGGTGGGTGTGAATGTTAACTATCGAAGTAGAAAGTTGGGCACTTTGATTAAAAGGCTGGTGATCCATGCCAGCAGACGAACCAGTTTCATTGTGTAAATCTAGAAAGGCAAAATTAGACAGTGGTATTTTACCTCGAGCGCGATAACGTACAGCCGAACACCGAATGAGCACATCCAGACCATGAATATTGCGGCCTGAAATTTGATTACAAGTCAGTATTACAGCAAGAGAGATTCCCACATTCATCGTGCACCCATGAGTGTTAAAGTCTTTCGTACCTTCTATACCCCGTCAAGATATAGGAGTTGTCTTGGAGCCATACGGGAAGGGCATCCAACGTAAGAAGCAATGGTTGTGCAATGGCGGCAGCACTAACAACCGCTGCGGATTTCTCTGACATGCTGCGCTCTGTGTTAAAGGCGGGAGGGGACAGGTCAAGGTAGGGTGGCGTCTTCGCCAACATATAAGTCGGCAATCTGCGCGACGTGTAAAAATTCCCTCATTTAGGACACAAAGCGAGACATGCGTTTCATCCTGGCGGTGAAATAAAGTATTTGTGACAAAGCAATTGGACCCGTGATGCTTATTGTCATTCAGGCGCTTATGCTCAACCACCTGTCCCTTCTCAGCCCAGCTTGGAACTCCAAATATATGCGTCCCATATAGAGGCAGAGCGCATGGAAAGCGGGCTCTAACAAAGCTGAATCCCGCTAGCTATGACGGCTTTGGGAGCTAATTAATACATGTTTAATGACAAAAAATATCCACTTCCGTGGGCCGGATTCCAATCAACAATGTTTATTAGCCTAATATAAGCCTGAACGCCACAAAGTCAGACTATGCCCATTTCACCAACACGTCACAGGCCTTTGGGGATAAGCTGCCTGAAAATATAACAATCCTTTGTAGTTAGTTCTCGATTTGGGACAAAGATTTTATCTCTCATATACACTCCTGCTGAGATAGGCGGTGTGTATGTGCATTTGACGGCTCACAGCCTCGAGGCAACCCCTCCAGTTCAGATAACGTCCGTGTCTTCCAAGACATTTCCGTCCCCCTCTTTTTCTTCCTCACGCGTCTCACAGCTGGACTGTAACACTCCTTTTTTTTTTTAATTATGAGTTTCGCTCCTCTCCAATTCGCATCTAACTCTGCCATCCAGTGGTCCAGAGGAGAGCGCGCAGGCGGCCCGGTGCTGCTCGACTTTTCTTCTGGCTGGGGAAAAGGCCCCGTCTTCGACTGGTATAGACGCATGCGCTCGACTTCTATCGCCGGCATCCAGCTTCGTAAAGAGTTTGAAGAACCCTTTCGACACGAGTTTATTCTTGTCCACCTCCAGCATGGTGGGTTCTGTCGATTAGACCGTCGAGGTGACCCCAACATTCCTACCCAAACCCTTCGCTCTGAGGGCTCTGAGGCTTACGATACAGTTCACGAGGTAACCGAGATCGACAGTATTGAATCGTCGTCTGAATGTCTGGTTGAACTTCGTCTGAATGGAACAATTGATCTCTCCTTCATTCTCTCCATATGCTCCAGTATTCGCAGTGACCCCAAGACACAGCGCTACACCCTGCAGCGATTCAACTGTTATTTTTTCTCGTGGACAATCACCTCAATAGTGGCTCGCCATGCCGTGACGTGGGACACGCCCTCTCAGCTTTCGGAGTCAGACAAGCTTATATCACTTCTCAAGGAGAGAGCTGCCAAACCAATTGCTCGGAAAATTACCAAGCGCTCGATGGATTGTGTTTCAGCTGTGTTCATTTCCACTCTTCAACCAAGAGTACGAAAAGTCCTTCGAAAATATTTTCGTCCAACCGGTTTCATCCCAATCCCCGTTCTCCACGCGGTTCTCTCATTGTGGATGAAGCGATACATGCAACCTCGAATGGAAATAATCGTGCAAGATGTAATCCGCTCTGCAATGACTACAACACTCGAATCTACTGTCAATTCGTTACTTGATTCACAGTCTTCTTCAATGCGCGCAGTCCTATCCCACACACTTTGGTTTGATTCAGTGCGCGAAACTCTTCAGCAGACCGCTCGAGTGGCTTTACGGGACGCTATCTGGGCGCTAATAATGAAAACCATCAAATCCGCGAACGAAGCTGATATCCCTGTTCAACAACACTATGAGCCAGCTACTATCCCTAGCTTCACGTCTACCTCTCGGCCTAATCCAGACCACGATCAAAGTTCTCACCTCAATATGCCGGAAATCTCCCCCAGAAAATGGAAAGTCGGGGGCATACAGGTGAACCCCCGATGATGTATCGGTTTGGTCCCATGACTAATCACGGTCCATACATGACCTCGATATTTGATCATTTCAAATCTCTTTATTGGGATTTTTAGGTCATTTTCTGCACCGTTCAAACGGCAAGATCTCCAGTGCCTAACTATTTCAAACAACCAATAGTGTCACCTCCCCACTTTCATGTCGTTTTTGTCGAGGTATACTAATACAACAGAGGCAGGAGAGTTGCAACTCGTTGCTGGAATGCTTAATTGCCAATTCAAAGCGCCGCATACATCACAGGGGGCTATACATGATTACCAGTATACGTGATCGGGGGTCCACCTGTACTTGACAAAGTCCTCGTTCAGGGAGCGACGGCCATTACGGACAACTCATACGACACAGCTGTCTGTTCAGCCTGGGGTATGTCAGACGAGCTGGTAGGCGACCCACAGACCCGTGAAGAATGGGTGGCAGGATGGGACCAGCTCTGGCGTACGGTGCTTCAGCACGCTTTAACGGAAGGACAAGCAGTTATTCACGACGTGATGCTCACCGAACCCCCTAATCCTGGACGAGATGAGATCTGGCGGGTCATTTGGGAAGAGCTAGAGGTTGGTTTTGAGCTTTCCGGGCCGATTGTACGTGACTATATGTGGGAGTCCTTCGAATATGCTACTAGCACTGTGGTGGATGTCATTTCGGATACTGTGTTCGCCGCGTTGCAAGAGAACTCTCAACACTCGCTTCAAGCTGCTCTGAATCGTGCGGTAAGTTTCTACCGTACTCGATACCTACACCCTATTTGCTGACTTCTTGTGTCTAAGGGCGCAGTTCGAGGAAAAAGTAAACCTCAATGGACCGAGGTAAATCACACGGAGCTTCAAGGCTGGATCGCGCGACGTATCCAAAAGCACGGCGACAAGATAAGCCGGTTGGGTTTAGGACTAGCTCATCATGTTCAGACTGATATTCGTGAGGCAATGAGCCGAGTTTGGGAACATTTGGCCAAGCATGGGAAGAATACAATGGATGGTTCAGAGGCGTAATGATCGCCTTATATGCTGTCAACCTTCTACCGTTCGTTTACTGTTTTTCTTGTTTGGTTCGAGTGTCTTTTCTTTTTCAACTGTAGACTTTTCTGTACTACTGTTGGACTTATTTGGTAGGGTTCGATCTGAAGGACTACCTGTTATATATGAGGGGAGTTCATCCTTATTTCGGGCGCTCGCTTGTACACACTCGTTTCTCAATCCCGTTTCGCTATCCAAAGTTACGTTTACTCCTTGGTACATACGTTGCTTTTCTACTCTCTCGTATGTTGTTTATGTACCTACAGTACTCATCGCTTGAATCCGAGCCTTCTGGCAAGTGCATCGCTCACTTGTATTAATCAGCTCTAGGATCGCTTGAAATGCTCTGTTCGAGTTTGAAACTTTAGTTTGCAGCATGCAGCCGTGCCATATTACCTTTGCGGGTCGAGAAGCCGCACAACTTCGTTTATCGCCCGCTTCCAACAATTGTCTCAACCAGCCGTAAACACAAAACCATATCACAGTTGCCCAAACGAGAAATATCTCCCATTTGTCCATTCTATAGCGCTCGAGGTTGTATGCGCGTGTTTTAAGTATTGGGTTATCGTTAAGACAAAGTGAAAGTCTAGCCGAGTAAAGCTGCAATTAGTACACATTCATGATATGCCCTAAAATTGTTCAGGTCAACGTATTTACACTGCGCTCCCTTTGAACAGCTTCATTGTCACGATAACAGGTGTCATGAAATCCACCCCGCTCATGGTGACGCCTACTTCCTCGTCAACCGCACCGCTAGGTCACCAACAGGTCGTATCATCCCGAATCCACGATTATTCGGACTGAACGGTGGTATAGCCTTTGATTCATTCTCCAAACTGATATCGAATTCGGAAAGGAGAATGATAATAAACGCTTTTATCTGAGTCAACGCCAGGTGCCTTCCCTCGCACTACAAAATCACCATCCTCAAATCAATGGCTTGTGATCAGACATGAACACTCACAATGCTAAATCCCCCGCCGAACGGAATGAACCGTCCTCTCAACTTGTCCTTCTCCTCACCCATAAACCTTCTAGGCTCAAAAACCTCGGGCCGCGCATACACCTCCTCGTCCATGTGCGCCCCACGCATATTACAAGCCACCTGATCGCCAGCCTTGAACACATATCCTCCTAACCTATGCCCCTCATCTTCCCCCTCGGCGACCCACCTCATCGAATATGAATCCGAGGCAAGCCGGATCGTCTCGTTAATGCATGCATCCAAATATGGTGTCGCCCCGGAATCTCGTATTATCTCGGTCAAATCCCTACCAGAGCCCAAAACAGAGTGAATCTCATCAAGTAGCGGCTTGAGACCTTCAGGGCGGTACAGATGGAAGGCGAGCAACCAGTACACGGCGTACGGCGCGTTTGCCAACAAGGGCCACATCAGTCCCAGACCAAACGCTGCGAGGTCATGCGTTGTCCAGTCTTGACTGTCCCCTTGCTCTACAAATTCCTTCAACAGCCCGGACGCGTCTTCTGGTACACCCGCAGTAAAGTATGCGTTCAAGTTGTTTAAAAGAGTTCGACGTGCGGCAATGGTTCCTGGCATAAAGAATGGTGGAAAGTTGATTGCGAGCAATGGGACGTTGTTGTCAAAGGCCGTGAATGCTGGCGCGACGGTATCGTAGTACGAAGACAGGAAGGAAGAACCAAAGAGCATTGCACAGTCTGATTTTTGCATTGGTGGAACTATGAGCGAAAGGAGTGGGATGGATCCCCCTGAGGGTAAGCTGAGGATTTGAGAGCGGGCGTGGGCGATGAACGAGGAAAGGAGTGACTGCACGTTTGTGGGTGAAAGGTGCCTAACAAAATAGTTGAATAACCACGGTCCAGGGCCTTATGAGTGTTTAATAAATACCTGTTTTTGGATTGAAGCATAGTTCCGATGATATCAGACCCAGTAATAGCGTGCATACTCAAATCAAAGATTTGATTAAGGAATGTAGCTTGCATGGGAGAGCCGCTGAACACCTGGATGATCCTGTGAGTTTGTGCAAGAACGAAGAAGAACGATGCGTACGTTGGGCTGTTTATATAGCGTCATGATCATCTATAAACACATTAGTCTATATGACCTTACGGAGGACTCCAAATCTTACATCGGCGTCTGCGACATGATATAACGTGCTTCCAAACACTTTAACGCCAAACACTGGTCCGAGTTCTCGACTAACGTATATCTCGGTCAATTTCGTCCGACCGAAATATCATCGTTCGCCGATTACGTACCGCGCTCTCTTGAATAGACTATCGGGATCCCGCTGCATCTGCAATGCCGACCCTAGCCATGGTACCCAATACGATACAATAGGCGGTCGTCCATCCGTACGAGACCGTTTGACGTGCCATAGATAGAGAAGAGCGCCAGAAGCAAGTAGGATCGACAGTCCGCCCGCCGAGCTAAATTTCGAATGAGGCACTCCGAGAACAGACAACCAACGTTCGATGCGCGAGATCGCAGAAAAAAACGAGTCCTGGGCTCCCCGTATCAATGAGCTAGTATCCACGTATGAAAGAGACAGGTTAGCCATGGTCGTCAGGAGGCGACAGGCCGGCGCAGTTTATATCCTTGATATCGTACAGACATGGTCAAGCGCAGGTTCATTTTCGATGAGAACCCATCCACGGCATCGAGGCAAATCGATCGAGTTTTGGCGCCAGTGGAAAGTAACCAGTCGTAGATGGGCAATTTGTCACATTATTATGAGAAGACATAGTCTAGGCGTGGCTGAATATCCGCATATCGAGCGAGCCGACGACTAATTAGTGCGTAATCACAGATACCTTTTTGGGGAGGCTGATCATGTACGTCAGACCACGATTTACCAAAATTATCATGATTGTTTGTTCCCAGCCTGCAATCAGTGGATCTCTACGTGACAAGGGAAGGGGAGAACAGGAGAGGAGATAATTCAGAATATCATTAACGAAGTTGGCTACACAAGTTTTATTGTTCATTTAGTGAGCTAATAAATGCTATGTTAGATACTGCCTTTCACAAGTGAAATCATGATGAACGTACCCTCTGGTGTTTTTGCGATATAGTCAATTGCTATGGGCGATACAGAATGAGAATGATGTACCACGAATCTGACTGGGGTGACTTACCCTCTTGCACAGTCTTGATCTCATCCGCCTCGGCATCGGGAATCTCAATCGAAAATTCCTGTACGGCAGAATGGTTATTAGCGTCTGTAATGATCAGAGCGGCCAGCACGTACCTCCTCAATAGCCATGACAGCCTCGACAGCATCCAAACTATCCAACCCAAGATCTTCTGTGAACGAAGCCGCCGGCGTGAGCTACCCATACCAAGTCCAATGCTCAGCCTTTCTGCTAATAAAGACCCAGATAAGACAAACCTTGGCACCATCCACCTTCTCAAACGTCTTCAACACATCCAGAACACGCGTCTGTATATCAGCCTTGCTCAAACCTGCCGCCGCCGAATAGGACCTCCACACAAACGCGGGCCTCGTAACAGCTGCAACAGTACGTAAGCGAGGCGCAGTACGCGCAACGTTGAACACCGATCGGAGTGCGGCGGACATGGTTCAGGTCGAAGGATGTAGATGAGGTGAGAATCGGAATGAAAATGTCTCCGGCGGCTATCGCGGGATTGGATGATGACCTAACCAAAGTATCATTTATCTTTGACCTCGATTGTCTCCCAGGGATGAAGCATGGGATCGCATTCAGAAAGCTTTCGAGGACATCCTCGCATAGGAATCTTATGCTGAGGTGAGTGGGTAAATGGATAACCAGTTGTAGTATTTTGACCGTTTACAGGAACCTGGTCTCTTCGCTCCTCCAGCACGAACAGATCAAGACGACACTGCCCAAAGCTAAAGAAACAGCCCGTTTAGCAGAAAAGGCAAGTCTTGATCGCTCTGGCGTCTCAAAACCTACAGTTTACATAAAATGGTGGCAGATCATCACGCTCGCTAAGAAAGATACTCTCAAAGCCAGACAACAAGCCGAATCCTTCCTCCTCGCAAGTCATCCATTTCTCCTCTTTCTAACTACTTACTAACACCAGCACCTCTTCGGCAGAACCCCCACGCTCTCCTCCCAAAACTCTTCTCAACATACAAAACCAGATACGAATCTCGCCCAGGCGGATACACCCGAATCCATAAATATGGATATAGGCAAGGCGACCACGCTCCACACGCTATCCTCGAGCTCGTCGACGGGCCGAGAGATCTCGGCTTCGAATTGGCTGCTCGCGCGGTGGGGAGGGAGACCGCGAACGGGTTCTTTACGGGAGGAGGGCGGAGGATGAGAGAGAAGACAAAGCTGGCCGTCGAGAAGACTTTAAAGTACAGAGGCGAGGAAGGGCGAGAGGAGCTGGAGCGGTTGGCAACGATACATGCAGTAAGTCTGCCCGCTCTACCGATAACCTTGATTAAACCTAGTTCATAGAACACACTCGTCGCTGAACCTGGCGCCCATTCCGGCCTCCGTGAACCCGGCGTACCGTCAACCGGGACACGAATACACCGCGCCGGTGAACGACTCACAGGCATGAACACCTCAGCAACAGGACTCGGCCTTGCCAAAGGTGCACTCGGCCGCAAACCCGTCCCGCGCATACCGCATTTCTGGCAAAAGGGATGGCGGGAGAAAGTAGGCGTACCGGCACCTGTGACATCCTAACAGCTGTGAATTTACTAAAGATAACTGATCTGTATATTCACAAGTAAGCTACAGAGGAATGGTCGTGAAGTGAAATGTCGATGACGATGGGCGAGAGGAACTAATCGAGTGCGGGTATATTATAGAACAAATCAAACCAAGCTGTCCGAGTGCACGCGCGAGAGGTTAGAATGTCCATGTCATTATCGAGAGCAATCAAGAGTAAAACCGAATCTATCGTTCATGATCACTGGTCCTACGTATTATTCCGAGGCGTTTTTCGCCCAAACGATCCCTCGGCTACAAAACAGCATATTGTAAGCATGGCCTTCATATCAAGGCACCCCAACGAACAAGATAC
>WSTH01001843.1:0-10487 GCA_019616345.1 Ceratobasidium sp. 395
AGCATCACCGCGCTCGACCTCCCCGCCTGGTCCAAAGTCGAGCCCCTCGCCGGGAAATGGGACATGGCAAGTAAGTCTTCCTGTTCCCGGTCTGTGGATCGAACCAAGTCTCGGAGGTTGAACGCTACGCGCACAATCAACAGGCGCCTGGAAAAACGCGACGCCGTATCCGACGGCTGCACCACCAGTCCCGACTGGCTATCCTCTCGTGGTCAACTCGACCGGGATCTCCAAGGGCGCTCTCGCCGGTACGTCGTCCCGTTATCGGCTCCTTTTACCCCTGTGCCTGACCCTCGAGATCTTATCTTATCTACCAACAGGGGCGATCGTCGGCGCGATTCTGGGTTCCAAAATCCTGTTCATGCTCGCCGGGTACTTCTTTTACCGGTGGTGGCGAAAACAGCCCGGCCGCCAGCGCGACGACGAGGACGATGAAAAGGGCTATGCGAGGCGCGTGTTGGGCGAGCCGAGGCATCATCGGATCCCGGGGCGTAATCGACGAGGTGAGTCTCGCATAAGTTATTCAATTAGGGTTCGGTTGATTGATTGTGTTCTGGCTGATTAATTGCGTCGTTTGGTTTTTGCGGACGACAGGTTCACGCGGACATGTGGATTTGAATGAAGATTCGACTTCTCCTCGGTCCTCTCGGTGGCTCGCCCCAGCGTATCTCCACCCGACGTCCTTCCACTCTCAATCCTCACGGAGCGAATCGTCCCAAGATCGCCCGCCCCCAGATCCCCAAGGCCAGCCAGGGGACGTTACGCCCTTCGACGCACATCAGCCACCTGTACCCGAGTCTGAGAAATCGCGCGCGAGGAGGCATAGCGCTTCTTTACGCGTCACGAACAATCGAGCTCGTAGTAACAGTGGAACTGGGAATGGAGGGGGTATAGCCCGACCTCAACCTGCTATCCTCGAACGCGCTCGGACACTCTCGGGCGGGACGATGGATAGTCCACAGATGATGCCGATGACTCCGATGAGTCATTCGGGCTCACTCGTCGTTCAAAACCGGTCCAACTCGGATTCGACAGGCGCGAGCTCCGGTTCCGGGGTACGGAGGTACCAAGAAGACGACGCAGGCGTCAGCCTCGTGATCGAAGACGGTACGACCAGTTCTCCTAGCTCGGGCGACGGCAGCGGCAACACGAGCGCCGGAGTCCGAAGCGTCCCCCCTGCGTACGTCGATTACCGTACAGGATACTCCCGAGCGGATAAAACGCCCCCGCCGAGGTTCGATCGACAGGCGAGCGGGAATGTCAGTGTGGAAGGTACGAGCGAGAGCGCGACGTATATCGGGAGCGGGTCGAGTAATCCGACGAGGGCTGGGAGTGTCAAGGGTGATAGGAGGAAGAGTGTTGAGATGGGTGGGGTGGTGGAGGAGGTGAGGAGTAATGGGGCTGTTGTTACTCCTGCGACGGAACAGCCGGTGGAGGGTGAGGCGCCTGCTGGGCCTCCGCCTATGACGCCGCCTACGACGCCTCCCGCTGCCGAGAATCCGCCTGCGAATGTTAGGAGGTTGCCTTCGCCGCCTGCGACTGCTGGAAGTCCACCACCCGCAACTGCTGGAAGCCCGAGCCCGCCCACGCCTGGAACCGGAACCGGAACTGCCGCCGAACCCGAAACTTCACCTACGACCGCGCCTGGAACTTCGCCTACGACCGGAGCGGACGATGAATCAGACGTGCGAGACCGAACGACCAGCGGAGATTCAGAAGGCACGATCAAACCGAGCGATGGCACGACGACCGAACCGCCCAAACCGCTCTCACGGTCCGTCACGACTGACCTCGCGGCGCTCACTGCGAGTAATACTGCCGCTAACCGATCCTCTGGACCGAACACGCCCGAGACGATCACCGGCGCAGGGGCGGGATCAGGTCATCCGACGACGACAAGGCAGATTTCGGCGCCTGCGGGGGTGACGCTTGCGACCGAACCAGCGCCTGAGCCGGTATCATCGGTTCCGGCGCAACCTGCTGAATCGAGTTGGTCGTGGAGTCGAGCGTTGGGCGTGTTTGGTATCACCGTTCCGGGCGCGCCGAGTGCGAGTCCTCCGCCGCCTCCGCCGCCTGCAAAAGATTGACAAAGAACTTGATTGTTGGACTTTCTTTCGGTCTAACATTTTCTTTTCCTTTTCCCCCTCTTGCTCTCTGCGCAATGTGCTTTTAGTTTTCCTCGACTCACGATTTTTTTTGCCCACCACAGTGTTTTGATCAACATCCTTCCCGCGCATTCCACACTCGGTCTGTTGTCTTTTCTTTTGTGCTTCTAGTTTCTTGCATGATGTGTCCATGGCTCATTTGTACTGTTTCTTTTTTGTTTTTCAGTACCACGATTTTGCAATGTCTGTGTGTCTGTTTCAATATTGATATGGCTATGGTATGATATGGATATGGATATGATACCTTTTGTTTTAGTACGCGATATCTTTTTGATTTTACGCGAGTAGGGCCGCTACCGCCCGCAGCAATCTACCTCGAGTGGACGACGGTACGTACCAACTCAGAAGTGGGCTGAAATTCTGGAGACGATCTTCTCACCGCTCAGGATCGCCGGCCCCCAGCTCATTAATTTCGTCATTTTTCAAGAATGATAGGAGATGATCTTCAGGGAACAAGGTTTCGTTTTGGAGCTGGCTGGCGATTTTGTTTGACGTATCAATTGGGGCTGTGGTCGGCAGGTGTGTTGCCTATAGCGGATGCGATATTATTGCCCAGAACCGACCAGACGGCGTCTCTCATATAGCCTGGGTACTTTTTTGTGTTTGCTTTGTTTGAACGTTGAATGTTTATCGGTGTTCTGGGTCTTTTTGTTCCTATTTTGGCTTTTGTGGTTTAGTTCGACGACTTTCGTGTTCCGGTCTGGATGTTCCAGGTGGTCGTCGGGATACCCATTTGGATCTCTTGGAGTATTATGTTCGAATAGACTAGTACGTTTGTTATAACCCGGGAAAAGCTATAGTACTAGGTTTGTCTCGACCAACGTTCTGAAGGTGAGTGGTGGAAGCGATGACTTCGAAAAGGTTAACACAAGATTGAGTATGGATCAAGAACTTGTTTTCTCCCAGCCGCTTGACATCTATCGGCAGCAACTCGTAATCGCCATTCGGGAAATGCCATTGGGGTTCAAGATGGCCGCAAGCGCCAGGTCGGCATCTAGAAACCACTCGATCGTGAACGAGCGTCTGCGAGCATCGTACTCATTCAATTGCCAGGATTTCCAAGACCTAGTTGGCCTCAAACATACGAAATTCTCAAGAATAGGGGCTCGTGATCATCAGGGCAAACAAAGTTCGCTTTGTGGAGTCCACGTTTGGCTTTTCGCCGATGATGTCATGTGCTAGAAGAGGAATTTCGTCCAGCGTAGATCATGGTCCATACATGACCGTGGATTCGAGATGCTGGAGGTCCGAGGCGTCGAGGCTGGAGTCGAGATGAAATGAGCTGCACGGTTTGGGAATTTCTAGAATTATGACGGGGCGATCGCTGTTGGTGGGGTTGAGGTCGCTGAGGTCATTGATCCTGCGAGCTTCCCAGGCTATGCTCGCAGTGGTCGATCCGTTGGACGGTGGTGAGTCGGGTGGATGCGGTTACGTATTTTTTGCTACTGTCTCGAGTTGACTGTTGAGTTCCTAGGGGTAAAACCTAACGGAATAGCATCTCGTTTCGGGACCCGCGTGATGAAGACGGCGGAGCTGTGAGTTACGTTCGGAACGGCTAGAATGATTTGTTGATTAGTTTAACCGTTATATGCGCTATGAAGCTTCACCTGGTGGATAGAGTATTATATGTTCGTATAGACTAGCTTAATTGGGTCGGATGAGACTGGGCTCATCACCCAACGCCGTGTTTACGGCGCACCGTATTAAATCCACCAGCCCCGATGTCTATCGGAAAGCTGGGCATAGCTCCGAGTTCACTTGTCCTCTCGTTGCGCCAATGCTCGGGTCCTTTAATCCTTAGGGGCTCCCGCCTGCTGCATCACCTCGAGGCATACCGATTTGGGCGGCGTAGACCTCGACGGCCTTAACGCATACCCCAGCCTGTTATGTATGGTGCTGTAAGATCTTGAAGATCGATCGTAGAAATAGCGTAACTGAGATTTATTCCTTGATCCTAGGGGGACGATAACGCGGTTTCGAGGTGAAAGCAGTTTGTTTAGGGCAGGGCAGGTGACTAGCGTGACAAAACGCGATCACGTGGCGCTCCACTTCATTCAACTAACCACACCCACCGACTCGATCCCCTCTCTTTCTCAGCATACTGACAGCGGCGCTTTTCACCGGTCGGCTATCAGCATGGATGAGTACTAGGTGAGTCACTGATATCTTCAAGGGCGTACGCCTTTGGTTATTTATGATGCATGAAACGCATGTATTATTTGAGCGCGGGTGTCTTTTAGAACCAGCGCAGGAAACCGAAAACCCACTGATTTTGTGCCAAAAACGGACTCAAAAATACAGAAGTATACTGATAGACATTTCTCAGGCATTTCCAGGTCTTCCTCGCGAAGAACGAAACATGTTGAGGCGTACTCCTCGGGCTTTCGAGCAAGAAGAGTGGACTTCGATATATCAAGACATATAGCAACTTTGATGAGGACCCGTTAGAAGACACTTTTATGCCCTTAGTCTATGACACTTGAGGCCAGGGGAGAAATCTTGCTTGGTTGAGCTATCTTTTGTGTCTTGTTCTTTGTTGAGGATGTGAGATAATATGAACTGGGGTTCGCATTTATTGACTACGACGCTTGACACTTGTGTAAAAATGGACCAGGAACTCCCGAGAGATACCTTAGCGCACTCACTCGCGACTTTTCATAACTATTGGGTTCCTCTCGTGGTTGGAATTCCCACCACCCCCATGGATACATTGGGAAACCCGGACAAACATGTATGCGCCACTCGCAGTCAACATGCCGGGAATGTAGCTTCGGCTCAAACCACTCGTTGAGACTCATGGCTCACAAGCTCCGTGTACCGTTCGGCGATTTCATGCAGGGATCAGTACCTAAGTTACAAACAAGAGGCTATAAAATTCTCCTGAACGCTCAGACCTCTCTCCTAACTGCTATCTATCCCCATAACGCGTTTTGTGTCAACATCCGCTACTCCATTACTCTTGTGGCTGCAGCTTTTGTTGCTGCTTCGCCCACTCCAAACGCCCCTGCAACTTTGGTGTCTAGGACACGCCAATGTAAATCGACCACCTATCAAATACCAACATTGCTGCGATATCTCGAGTCAGTGCTATCGTGATAGTAGGTCGACTCAGTATTTAACATGCCGATTATTGTATGCTAAGTGCACGCATAGACGTCTAGATGTGTGACGGGAGCTAGGTACATACAATACAATGCACGCCAATAGCCGCATGATGGAGCAACTCTAATATCTGTGTTCTTTCACCCTACAGTGCGCTAGTAAGTTTGACTGTGTATGCAAGTGTCGGCATGTTTAACCTGGCGTTGTGGCTAAACGAACCGGCGGGGCGGCTTGTTGCTGACGCTCAACTCGTTCGAAACCGTCGGAGACAACCTGGTTAAAGCGATCCATAACGGGCACGGATAAAGTCTGAGAGTATGTTTTTTCTCTTTTGAAGTGGGATAACCCCCTACCCGTAACTTTTTGTGGTTATTTAGTCGCAACCCTATCTCGGTCAGGTTAGGGATGTATAGGGTGGTCGTAAACCAAGCGGACAATAGATTTTAAGAATCGTGAAGACGGGAGACATCCCCAAGATGTTCAGTGGGGATTTCGAGCATTGGCTACCGGTATGAGCTAGTACGGTAATAGAAGTACATGATAATATATGCGACATTCAAGGCAAGTCGTGGATTTATGGTAGACTGGTTCAGATTGTGCCCTTTTGGGGCTAATGCATAAGGCGAGTGACACGTCTGTGCAAATGCTGCCATATGGGAAAGAGGCATCATCGGTGGTCCTAGTCAGGTAAACGCAGCCTCCACCCGGGAGAGGGAAGATATGGGGGTGAACGGTGGTCCTACAAGCGCGAAAGAGCACCTAGAGTCTTATGAAAGCCATGGAACAACTTTACATCTGAGTTTGCAGATGGTCTGGTAGCAGTTTGGGGGCATGGCAGGATACTAACATACCAACCCAAGTACATGTATGCGCCCTCTAGGGGTCGTGTTGCTTTGACCAATTAGCTAACTCCTTTCTTTTGTAGTTCATATTGACTTTATTTCATGGGCAAAAATCAGCAATTGCACTTCCAGTTGTCATTTCATTGGGATAAACACACAGCTTGAGACGTTTCATTGAACGAGAATCGTGGCAACACGCAAGGCTAGTTTTCTATACTTTCCCAGACCTCGTGATCGTAATCTTCTTGCTTGTTTTACCACTTTGGCTTCCGTAGCTCTCGATCTTCTTCACGATGTCTAATCCTTCTACTACCTCCCCAAAGACAACATGGGCGCCATCGAGCCAGGACGTCACAACCGTGGTAATAAAAAACTAGGCACAGTTCGTAAGTTTAGTTCAGTCTTGCTCGACGGGTAGATGCAAACACCAACCTGGGATCCGTTTGTGTTCTTACCGGCGTTTGCCATGGACAAAAGGCCTGGCTTGGTGTGCTTCAGTTGGAAGTTTTCGTCTATGATCGACTATGTTAGAAGAGTTGAAATCAATTATGCTGTGTATGGCGCTCACCGGCGAACTTTTCCCCATAGATCGATTTGCCTCCTGTTCCGTCACCGCGAGTGAAGTCGCCACCTTGAAGCATGAACTAAAAGAACATATCAATATCATCGGATGATATATATATCATAATACTCACGTTTGGGATAACGCGATGGAAGCTAGATCCTTGGTAACCAAAACCATGCTCTCCACTTGCTAGTTCGCGGAAGTTCTTAGCGGTTTTGGGAACCACATCGTCGTAGAGCTTGAACACGATCCGTCCAGCTGGCTGATCAGCAATAGTAATATCGAACTTAATCGCAGGTAGAAATTAGTTTCAATCAGTCAACTGAGGTTGGGACGAAATGAAAACCTACGAATACGCTACATAAAAAGCAAGATCGTTAGGTTGATCAGCGATTGAAGTGAGAGTAGTGGTACGCACTTCGACATTGTTAGGATACTGTGAGATCGTTACGATTCTTTTTATACAGTGAAGTTGAATAAGTGTAAGGATGACGGGTCAACAGGAAGCAGCTCGTGGTGGTGGGGTGGAGGAGAATGTTAGATCAAGGTCTTGATAAGGACCGGTAGTGTCCAAGCAAGGCCATACAACCCATTTGAGTCTTGCACGGTCAGGTGATCGTGTCGCATGTTTACGTGGGCCGCGCCGTCTTTCATGGATTCATGGATGTTTCTAACTTGCTCGATTCGTGGGTCTTCTGCCACGCGGTCGTTTCGTCGGCCTGGTGTACAGACCGTGTGGACAGCATTATGGATGTGTAGCCTCCAGCGCAGTTGCCCGGCTTGGTAGCTCTCCTGGATCACTGCTGGCACCCAATAATTACTTTTGATTAGTTCTATCGTTCAGCTCTCTTTAATTTCGCCTTATTACATTGGAATCAGGTCAGAATGATACATTTCGTTTTACAGTTCCTATGTGTATCTCCAGCCGTGTTCTTGTAGAAACCGCTCGAATGTCAAAGAACATACGAGAATCGTGAGTCAGTAATCGAGTCAAGTGTGTGCGCAGCACTCACGCATATGACTCGGAGCGTATAATCGTAGGGTATAAATACGGGCTCTGCGAGCCCTCTCCTACTCATCCTCACACTCATATTCACACTCTTTTGTATCGTTCCATCGTTCAATTTATATACATTTTGATTTCTATAGTTCTGGCATTCTCACATCACGCGGGTACGGGTAATTTATACAACCCACTCGTAGTTTTAATATTTCGTCGTTTGTACCCCAAGGATTTTTTTGAATCACGGGCGCTTCAAACCAAAACGTTGAGTGCATTATTTGCCGCCATGAATACCCCTCCCTTTCTCCCTGCGGGTTGGCGTTAGCTGCTAGTTCCCCGCCAAACCGAGAAGTAATTTTCTACCCCACTCGCGTAGCAGCCAGCCTGATAACTCTCGTTTGTAGCCGGTATAGGTGTAGTTATGACAATGTCGAACATTTATTGATACTTGGTTCATATTTCGCGAGACTCATCCACATTATTCCGGTACACCGATCAACACGTTCTGGCTTGAGCTAGCACATTCATCATGATGCGAGTCAGGAAGAGCTCCGCTCCAGTGCCTGGGACCAGGTGATAGTCAAAAATCAGAGTAGCGGCTAGAGTACTTCAGCACACACCTTGCCTGGCATCTCTGACTGCAATACGCAGCTTGTAAACACGTCCCACAGGTATATTCCGGTCCTGAGTCTTGAGTAGCATTAGGACACCTAGGATATGCGCATCGTTGCCCTTTCTCTGTTGTTTCAGAAGATGTGTGCCCAAGAGCGTCGCCTAGGGTACTCCACATGAGCCGACACTTTTGAAGGTATCCAAGTATTTCCTCCGGCAAATCAAAATCATCTATCGGGCGGACCAAAAGGTTGTGCCGTATCTTTTTCCACTCTCGACGCGAGCCAGAAAACTCTGACTGAACTTGTCGAGGAAGTGTAGAGGCGAGTACAAACAGGGAGTCTAGTAACTCATTCCAGCACTTCAAATTCACTCTTGCCCGTTTGGCCATGTCTGAGTAACACGCTGAATAATTGATTTTAACACAAGAGGTGAATTTGCTTACCCTTCTGTGATAAGTGGTGTGCCAATACACTACCATAACGCAACGGTAGCATGACAATCCGCCCAACGAGTTCGATAATATCGTCCGAGTAGGCTAGAGCCGTTATACTTGATTTGTTAGAATGAATCCGAAAGATTTTGCTGCAATATAACACAACATGGTTATCTCAATTTATATACTCTTAAAGGAACGACTTGCGAGATAGTGTTGAAGACACCCGTAGAATATTTGATAAAGTCCGGGTTCGCGGATGGGTCCATGCGGTCACATTCTTGCCATATTCGGGAAGTCAAAGCTTCGACGAGGGGCGGCATCATATGAGCTGGTTTGAGCATGCGATCTTGTGGCAAGAAATCGATAAAAAGCTCGGCCAGTTCCATGGGATACGGCAGTTGGTTTGGTGAGAGTTTCAAGCGAGATATGTATGCGTCAAGGAAGTTCTCGGCATCATCGTCATCGACCAGAAACGACAGACATTCTTTCGCGCCGTTGCAGCCAAAATCCCGAAGATCATAGCATATAGTCCGGAGGTAGAGGTTTTCGGTTGGTGTAGCAGATAAGGAGCACCGGAAACACAACGCCCGCAAGTGTCCCCATTCGTAACGGTTATCACTATAAAACAATAAATATTATTTTTGAAAGATTCTAGTGCAGAGGAGTATGCTCACTCACTTTCCCAACTCCAATGCCCAAATCGCGTGTTGCCCAAGTAGCAACAGTAACGTTCCCCACCCATCAGTAGGATAACGGGCAGCAATGTACGTCAATATATCTCTGTCCTTCCATAGAGCCTCAAGTAGGAATTCAGCATCAGTGTCCAAGAATCCCCCTACTGATTCAAGTAGCATCCGCTGCCCTGTCTGAGAAATCGTAGGACCCAACGGCTGTTCTAGGGATATGGTATTGCGCCAGTTTTCCATGATAAGCCTGCTAACGGTCTGAGATAGCTCGTGGGAAACCTCGTACGGATTGTCGAGGTGCTGGTGATCCCGCATGAATGTGTGTAAAGTACCAGTTTGCGCTAGAATGCCAACTTGAACGCCAACAAGCATAGCTCGGAAGCAGTAGAAGCCAAACGAGTGAAATAGCAGCTAGGACCATACCATGTCAGTACACTGAGCCATATGGTTTGTAGCAATTTACCCCCTGGCCACGCTTCTTAATATCTTCCGTGTATTGACGCAGCAGGCCAATACACCCCGAGACAAACTTGGTGTTGTTCAAAACGCCGAGATCCCGGGGACTAGACTGTAGATAAAGTATGGGGTAGAAAGTTGGAAAGTCTGGGAAAGGCATCCCAGGTCTGAGACCGGCCATTTCGATGTAGCGTATAGCATTCTTCGCGTTTTCGACGCCCGCATTGGTTGTAGTGGGGAAAAAAGGGTCAAGAGAGGTCAAATATAGCGGGAAAGTGAAGCCCCAAGACTTATATGAAGAGGAGTTCGGGAACCTTGAAGAAACGCCCCACTCAGACATCAATAAGCTTCGAATTGGATCCAAGTTCGTTGTTTGCTCTAGAGATGACGCCGCCGAGTGCTAGACTACAGAAGGCTGCAAGGTGCCTTATAAATAGATAGCAAGAGCTTAAGTGAAGTAAAATAAGTTAGCGTGGTGGTACAGGTGAGCTCCAGATTACGCATCGGTTTGGTCGCATGAATAAGCACGAGCCATCCATCATCTCGGCACTCGATCATTTCAAATTCATTTATTCGGACATTTGAGACTGGTTTTTAATCCGTCCAAACGGTAAGAT
>WSTH01001845.1:0-10477 GCA_019616345.1 Ceratobasidium sp. 395
GCAAGGCGCGTTTGCTTCGCACTCGATACGCCACACGACCTTGAACACATTCGACACGTCCATAGCAATCTATAGCAGCGATCCGACAAAGCTCGTGACCCAACCGGTTTATTATCTGCCCCCCAGGCGCCGATCGAATATAACTAAGTGGAGGTCGTGGTGCGAGCTCGATAACCGGTCACTTCATACTTCCATACAAGGGCTCCACATCCAGTCCGTTCTGAACGGCGAATGTACCAAAGCAAGAATCCACCACACCAACGAGTTACACTCCCCTCCCCCTCTCCTTGCTTCGAATACTACAAACAAACCAAACAAGTCATATCCTAACCGACTGTTTCGAATCCAGGGCATCGCGTTGCCGGACCCCGACGTCTGTTGCTCGCTCCTCCCTCAGTTGCAGATCCCTGGTGACTTAAAGAGAATATGGCGCGCCATTCGAGATCGGCTGTGAGACTGCGATTAGCAGAGGTGGGAAGAGTCCCGGGTGAGGGTGGGCACCGTCCTCTCTATCGCAGCAAGCATAATACTTTTCGAACGTGTGCATATATTGAGGGTCTATCGAATCGAATTCCTTCGCCAGAAAAGTTAATACCCAGGCGAGTTTCAAGGTCCGCACAGAGAGAGGGTTTTTTGACAGGCCGGACAGCGCTATGCATGGCGTAATGCTGAGATGAGGCTCAATCTATATAGATGAGCGACGTTCCAAGTGGGACGGCACCAAGGTACGATTCAAAATCGTGAATCTGGGATGTTAATTGGCCGAGCAGCCGATTCAAGCCCGGGATCTGAGGCCTATAGGAGCACACAGGGGCTTGTTAAACCCAAACCAAGTATTGTGTCCCCGAAGTACGGACAACCCCGGATATCGCCAAGGCCAGGACTGAATGCCAATAAGCATGCTTAGCTTGTTTTTCATTCATCTCGATTCCCCAAATCGATAACATTTCAGACTTATCGCGACGGACAACCCCAAATATTAGTCTTCAATTTTTCCGAGCGTAGGGCCCAAAGCTAGCTTAATGGCCTCAATAGTCCCCATGCTTTCAGACTCGGTGGTGCTCGTAGGCGGCAGAACAATAGAGAGATACAGCACCCACCCTGCGAGAGGAGTCACAGTCGCGCTGAAGAGGTCGAGCCAATGGCGTCCAAGCGAGGCTCTCGCAATCGCCCGATGTCACTCGGCACTGCGGCGGCATTGCATCCTGCGTGCATGTGGACGGTTGATAAGGATTGTATGCTTTCCCTTGCCAAATGGGTCGCGCGAGTGACGTGGTCCGGCGTGGTGGTGGAGTCTGGTCCCAACCTATTTCGCCAGATGAGCTGCCTACGCACTGGGGGACCTAGGCCAGGCTAGGAACGGGGTATGGCATACACACACGCTAAGAGAAGGATGTACGTGCCGAAACTAGTATGAACCTAATTGAGCGCAAACCGGCGTGGCCCGCTTGGACAGTTCTTGTTCCGTCGGATGATAGAGTTGCAGACACTGTTTGTTTGCTCGCGATCTACAATACATGCATCCGCATTCAGCCAACCTTTGCCAATTTTTTTTCACGCCGCAATGACGAAGCTGCTGTATGCGACAGCAAGGTACCGCCAAGTAACAGCTTTATTGGCGCTTCGGGCGGCTGTACAGGACCGGGGCTTCTAGCCGACGCTCTGTCTCTCCACTGCCACCCTGGGGGACCGGGATCGCCTGGAGAGCACATGCTACAGAGAGGACGAGAGGAACGGAGCTTACGAAAAGCGCGCTGCACATGATCGCGTACGTCGTATTGGCTCGGTGAGGTACCAACTGACGCGCTCGACGGGGTATGGGTTCCATCGAAGGTTGGACTATGCAAGGAAGTAGGTGCCCAAGGCACCAAGTACGGCTCCCTTGGTACTTGCCCCCCTCCCCCCAAACGGGTGGTACGCGACGATGGGGACAAAGACGGCGGAGATAAGAAGCAAGGTGAAGCAATATGCCAGGGACAGCGTCGTCACCGGTACGCTGCAAGTTGCTTGGACAAGCGAATTCCCCCGTATGAACCGTGGGAAGGATGCGTCAGAGGATTCCGAGTCGGTTTAGTCTTAGTCTGCAGATTAAGGTCAGATAGGCTCGCGGCCACAATAGAACTACGTCTGTGCCTTCCGGTTTATGAGGGCAATTCATTCTGGGTTGTTACTCAGGCTGACGTTACTGGCCACTGAAACACGCGCAGCCGGCCGGGTGGTGTGGTACGCAGCTGGCGGCTACGGTACTGCGCGACTGTGCGCGTGGTTGTTGCTTAGCGCCGTCGAGGGGCCAGATTATTGCGCTGTGCGTGATAGCGTTGTGAGTATATGCTCGGTGTGGGGCATGTGTTGGTGTAGCTCGGACCCCCACATAGCCTGAAGAAGCGAGAGGCTCTTCTTTTCGGGTTCGGCAGGCACCATTCCTTCTGGGTGGCTGAAATCCAAGAGGCTTTATGGCGGGATAGGTGGATGCGGTGCAGTCGCCTAGGAGGGACTGAAACTGGGTGTGTGCGCGTGTGTGCGACGGTGGTGGGCCGTCTATATGCGGCAGGAGGAGGGGAGCGATGCCCGGGCTGGCCGAGCGCCGTGCGCAGGATAGCGTTGGCTGCATGGGGGTTCTTCGGGGGGCGGTCGAGGCCGGTGGCAGTCGTGCTGGGATCGGTGTGGATAGGTGTGCTGGATAGTGTAGGATGAGGAGGGAAAAGCAGCGAAAGCGGTGCAGCGCAAGCGCCAGGGGACGTCATTGGCAGCGGTGGGAACGGTGACGACGGAGTGTGCGGGACCACCACATGGGTTGTTGGGTGGAAAACTGAGTTGAGGCGAGATTTGCACACGATCGAGGCACTCAACAGACCCAAAGAACAGCAGGGGGACTAACCATATGTGATGGCCCAGGCGTTGGGTAGCCATGCTTCTGCAGCACTGCTATCGCTCCGGCCTGGCTAGGATTCCTATATCTCGACCCCGTCGGCTTGCTGCCACTCAGGGTGGATCGACTCGAAACACGATCCGCGCGCACATAAAGGCCCAGCGACGCCGCGATATGTACGCGTTCTCCGACAAGATGACCAGCAGCTCGCCATTCCAGACGCCGTCCCCGCGCACCAGCATGTCCTTCGACGAGCGCCACGCCCAGATCTATCCCGACGACGCCCCCGTGCTCTACACCGAGCCCCAGTCGCTCTACGGCGGCGCCCCCGCATACGCCGACGACTGGTCCGGCCCGCTCGCCGACCAGTACGCCTCGCCCGGCCTCTACGCGCCCAAGGTCCCTGCCTTGGCCGACTCTCGCCCGCGCGGGCTCCAGTCCGAGTGGAGCGACGTCGGCCCGTTCAGTTTGCCCCCGTACTCGCAGCAGCCCCCGGCGTACATCCCCCAGCAGCAGCATCAGCCGCAGCCGCAACAGATGTATCGCATGAGCTACCCCGAAATGGCCCCACTCGCGCCCGGTGACGGGTACGACGCGCCGGTGCCGGTCAAGGCCGAGCCGGTCGTCGTCCCGACCCAGTCGCCGTACTACTCGCGCCCGCCCTCGGTCGCGTCATCGCTCGCGTCGGGCCCGCCGCACCACATCGTGCACGTGGTGTTTACCGATGACGCCGCGTCCAAGGAGACCCAGTATCTCCGTCGCCGCTGCCACAACTGCCAGCAGGTCGAGCCCCCCAGCTGGCGCCGCTCGCACCTCGTTCCTGGCAAGATCGTCTGCAACCGGTGTGGTCTCTATGAGCGCACGCATCTTCGTCCGGTACGTCCGTCATCATCATCTGTAATTTGAGCGGCAACTGACCGTTCTGCAGCGACCCCACCGCTTCGACGAGGTCAGGACCGGCAACAAGGGCCGCAAGCCCGCCAAGTCATCTGGTTCGCGCCAGGGCAGCCCCCAACCCCCGGCGGTCACGCAGTTTACGGTCAAGCAAGAGTTCTTGCCCGAGGTCGACTTTGACTCGCGACGAGGTGAGATCGTCATCTTCTTGTCCCTGACGCGCGCATTGGCTCATGACCGGTTTGCAAATTAATAGGATCCGTCGCCTCTTCGTTCTCCAGCGCGAGCAGCGTGCACAGCGGCGAGTGGGAAGACACCAACGCGAATTACACGACTGTCCTTGGCAGCACTCCACTCCGGCTCTCCCCCGCCCAGCAGCACGCGACGGCGCATGACATTGGCGCCCAACGCGGGGTGGGCCATCTCGGCGACGCAGCGCTCGCCGCCCGATTCCGTGCGGGCCGCAAATCTGCAACCGCGCCCTACGACGCGTTTTCGGCCGTGCGCATGGGGCCGCCTACACCGCCGTTGGTCCCCGGGCCCGGCGAGTCGAGCGGGATGGTGTCGGCCGACGCGTTTGCGACGACCCCGCCCGTTCGGCGCCATACCCTCGGCACGGATGTGTCCGCTGACATCGCCTGGTCTACGCTCCCGCCCGAGTTTGCGCTCCAAAACTCCCAGCAGCCGGTCGTCCCCAGCATCGCGTACTAGACTAATTTCTGCACGCATTAAACAAAAGCATCTCGTCCCGTGGACCTCGGCTTTATTTATCACTATCTTTTCCATCCCGCGGGACTTGCCACCCTCCTTGTTAAACCTTACTCTTTTTTGTCGTCGCACCTTGTAATCGTCTTTTACCCTCCCTCCGTGTCTCTGCTTTAACGCATTTGTTGTTTGTATCTCACTCCTCGTGCATTTCTTGTTGTTCTTTTTATTTATTGGCTAGACCCACGTTGTCGTCAACCTTGTACTTTTGGGAACTTATTATTTATCTTTTCGCATAAACTCAAATATAAACTACCCTGATCTCTCACTCTACTACTCTACACATCCAAATCTCAATCTCGCCAAGCAAAAACGTACGACGAGATCTGGGTCGCCTCGCATCTTCATCTCACCCCACCACCCCGATTCGGAAAGTCTAGCCAATAACCGCTGCCCGACCCTGGACCTTGTCTAACCCGGGCACAGTCCTGAGCTGAGGAGAGCAACTCATTTCAGAAGTCTCCCCCTCCTGGTCACTTCAGACCGAATCCGTGTCTGGCGCGTGAGAGTACGTTCGCTGGTGGAACATGCCGTCCTTGACGTTATCGGGATCGACGCGCCGCTGAGGATATTGGCGTGTCCCCACAAGCCGGGACAGACACGCCAGACCGATAGCAGTGGCCCGAGTCGTCACAGACTAAAAAAGCCCGAAAATGTGACGAGTTCGAGTAGGTTTGTGGTTTTCGGGCCGGCGATAATGGGGAGAGTATGGATATGTCTGAAACCGGCAAAGACTAGGTGAAGAAGGAAAGGGAAACGCACCTGGATTGCGTGTCCTCCAGGGACAAGGTAGAGCAGTTCTCGTAGATCGCACATGTCCTGGTGGTGCGTTATCCGACCTTGCTCGTTAAAGGAGAGGATCGTGTGCATGCGCAGACATCGGTGTATCGAGCCACCCAGTAAAAGAAAGTGCACCGTGTGCTCGATGATGGTTTTCCTATGCCCGTCTATCCACCGCATTCCGTTAGAATTTGGGACAAAGCGCATTTTAGGTTTAGTCCAAATGTTATAATACGCTTACCAAAGCTTTCGGTTTCACAAACCGTGCCGATTTCGCTCCATACCTTCCAAGCGTCCCACATTTGGACAGCTCCTGTGGTTTCGACGTGTCCGAGGATACGGGCGACGAGCGCGGTCGGCCTAGGGACCCGGACATGACAGAGCCGATGTGTCAGCGCGTGGATATCGCTGATCAGCGGGAGGGACGTTGCAGTCACAAACGTGTTCTTGTAGACTATACGCAATTAAATGAATTAGGTTTAGTTATCGCTTAGGAGGAAGCAAAGGGGGATACGGACCGGCGTCGCTCTCATATAACCTATTGAGTCGTCCGGCGACGTTGCCAGACGACTCGGCGAGCCATACCAGGTCGTGAACCTCGAGGGCTGAAGCTCGGAGAGAAGATCGGCTCGTCCGAGCGTAGGACGATTCGGATATGTTGGGCAGGCCTGGGTAGAGCGTCGTTACGGGTGAACTAGGGTGTTCCGCCAAGGTGCTACTCGGAAATGAAACCGTCGACGTCGAGACGTTGACAGTCGGCATAATAATAATACAACACCTGTCTCTACGATCGAGCGAGCGTCTAGGGTTGGTGGTGGTCGAGTGGCTAGCGAGTTCGGCCGTCCCGGGTGGCCGAGTGGCCGATCATTTCCAACGGTGGCAGAATCCCGTGATTTCGACGACTACCCGTGCTGTCCTCGTCTTAATTGCACCCCTCGACGACGTTGCAATGAGCTCGCCCAAGATTTGCGTCGTCGGCTTCGGTGGTATGAGCCCATTTACATTCGCACTACTGAGAGAGGGGGCCCGAAACCCGAACTAACGTCTCCTTCGAACGGAAGCTCTGGGAACAATCTATTCATTCCTGCTCGAAAAAGCCGGTGCTCAGGTGACAGCCGTCTGTCGTTCAAACTATGCGACAATCCAAGGCAAGTTACGAGCTTTTGTTTCCGTGTAGAACTTTATGCGAGCTTCCCTCATTTAACTGACCAAACCTCTCTTTGTTCGCATAGAACACGGTGTGGATGTGCAATCGCAGAAATTCGGGGTGTATCTAGGATGGCGCCCGCACCGGGGTACAGTTGCTTTGATCTGCAAAGTGACGATCAAGAAAGCGTGCTTAATTTAGGTTTGAACCTCCATACAGTCATCGACTCTGTACAGAACGCCGCGCTTGCCGAAGAGAACTACGACTATATCGTTTGTACCTTCAAGTTGCGTCTTGTTCCCTTTTTACTTCTTGAAACCCATACTACAACAACGCCATTCAAACTCGGGTTCCCCTGCTTGTAGATGCTTGCCGGACATCCAAACGACTCCCCAAATTCTCGGCCCGCTCCTCGCCCAGACCCGCAATTTCGTCCTCATTCAAAACGGGATCGGGATCGAACTTGATTTGCAGCAGGCAGCGGGCCCGGGAGCGGTGGTCATGAGCGGTTGCGCGTGGATCGATGCGACGATCGTCGACCACGGCCGAACGCTTAAACACGGCCCGTTGGTGAGCCAAATTACGAGCATTTGAACAAGTGCTATATATGCATGACATTTGGCGTATTATAGGAACGTCTCGTCGTCGGCGCTCACCCGCCGCTTGGAACGTCTCCCAAGGCGCCTCAGTCCACCGAGGCACATACCGCACTGACAACGTTTGTAGATCTTTTAAAAAACGGAGGCGGAACACCAGAGCAAGCGCACAACATCGATGCCGCGCGCTGGAAGAAGATCATCTGGTACGGTGAAACTTGACTACGCAACAACACACACCAATTACAGCTTACTTTGCCCACTTCTTAGGAACGCTGGCTTTTCGACGTTTGCCACTCTAGGCAACGCCACCCTACCAGACATATGTCACGAGCCAGCAAGATCCTACACAATCCCGGTCGTCCGTGGGTTCATGGAAGAGGCAAGTTGTTGCGATACACTTTACGCGATACGACGGATCTAAACAGCATTGGCTGGCTACACAGGTCGTGGCGGTTGCTCGAGCACAGGGTATGGATGAATCGGACTTGCCCCTATCCAGCATTGACGAGGCAGTGGACTTGACGCTGAGTGAATATGGTATTGGTGGTCCCGCATACAAGGCCTCCATGCTCGTGGACTTTCTGGCCGAGAGACCGATGGAGATCGAAGTGATTATCGGGGGAGTCTTACGTTATGCACATGCGAACAACGTCCTTACGCCCAGGTAAGGTCGTGTCTAGAGCTTGCCTATCGATCTTCTCAACTAAATTACCTTTAGGCTCAGCGCTGCGTATGCACTCCTAAAGGTGCACCAAACGAGGTTTATACAAAAGAGTCAAAAGCGAACTTAAGATGTAAGATTAACAAGTAGAATACATTTCAAAAACCAAACGAGACAATGGATATTGTATCACACAACACTGTAGCGCCCAGCAGTTGCCGTAGGATTGCGTTGCTCCGCCGCAATCGCAGCAGTTGAGGCTTCGATGAGAAGTCGCTTGATTTCTCGTACTGCCTGCTCGACCTAGGGAAGCGAAAAAGATGAGCGCTCAGAACAAAGAGTTCAATCAATCCAAAACGAACCCGGTATTCGTCGTTTGACTCGACAAGCAAATGCAGTTTTGGCGGTCCTTCTGGCGGCGGCTCCTTGCCCGTGTCGTAATAGATTCCTAAGCAGTGCTGTCAGTACAAATTAATGAACAATTACCATTCACGCGCAATACCTTTGTTGGTAACAGAAGCTCCCGTCATATCGATCAACTAAGATCAGCCATGGATAAGCCAAGGGCAAAATGTTCACGCGCAGCATACAACATACCTGAACCATGGTTTCCTTGTTTGTGACTCTCCAGCGCGCTTTCTGAGGATAGTCGTTGATCGGAATAATCGCGTGGAAATCCGTGGCGTCGGGATCTTTGCCCTTGTGTGCCCCGTCTGCAGGAACAGCGCTCTGGATCCCAAGCTTCGCTGCCCGCAGCTGTGCGTTGATTCGCGCAATAACGCTCTGGGCCTGCCTGTACGTGGGCGAGTCCTTGCTCGTGATCTTTGCGGCCGCCTCTTGAGCCGCCTTGAGGTTCGAAAGCGCCCGAGCTTCGTCGTCCTTGGCCTTCAAACGAGAAGACGCGGCCTTGGCAGAGTCCGGCGCAGGACCTTTCTTAATCTCGACCTTGAAGCTCCCGAACGTCATGTCGTCTTCCTTGGGAGCCGCTGGGGCCGCAGCCACCTCTTCTTCCTCGGCCTTGGGCCTTTCCTCCACGGCTTCTCCATAAGCAGCCCGTTGAGCCCGCTCCTTCGCGTCTCGTTCTTGGTCGAACTTGTCCAGTCCCTTGCCACCGAACCCAGCTCCAGTGTAACTGTGTGCCTTACCCGACTTGACCTTCTCAAGGAATGCTACCCAAAAAAAGAATCAATGTCTATGCGGGGAAATAGGCTAAAAACGCGCTCACATTTTGCCATCTCCTCGAGGTCAGGTGGGATCGTAGCTTTACTGGCTTCAAGCGCCCGGAAGATGTCCACGGAATACCGTTCTTGCTCGGGCGTAATGAACGTAACGCATGTGCCCTTGTTCCCAGCCCGCCCCGTTCGGCCCGCACGATGCACGTAATCCTCCATGTGGTTCGGAGCGTCATAGTTAATAACGAGCTTTAGCTGCTTCACGTCAAGCCCACGCGCGGCGACCGATGTGGCAGTGACAATAGGGACTACCCCAGCTTTGAAATCGGCAATAGTAGCGTCTCGATCTACTTGGTCCTTCCCACCGTGCAGGGACATACAGAGGTAACCTTTGCGTATAAGCTCCCGCAAAAGGTTGTCGGCGGCCTCTTGTCGGTCAACAAAGATCAACGTTCGAGCTTCGCTGTCCTCGTTGTACGTCTGGCCCAAGATTTCGAGCAAGCGGTTGAACTTGGAGTCCTCGGTCCGAACCTCGACGATTTGGTCTATCTCGGCTGCGACGACGCTGCGACCGCCCACGGTGATCTCAAGAGGCTTCCGCAAGATCTTTCGAGCAAGCGAATCCATTTGTTTAGGGAACGTGGCCGAGAACAATACGGTCTGCCTGTCAGGTCGGATGTTGTTTACAATTTTCGTAACCTACAAACAGACAAATTAGTCGATGTCTAAAGGTACCGAACCGGACAAACCTGGGGTTCAAATCCCATGTCAAACATGCGGTCGGCTTCGTCCAGGACAAGGTACGTCACGCGACGAAGGTTGGTCACACGACCCGAGTTCGCGGTGAGCAAGTCAATCATCCTGCCGGGGGTGCAGACGATGATCTCGCATCCCTTCTTCATTTCTGCAATTTGGTCTTTGATGGGCGACCCGCCGTAAGCGCAGACAGCCTGGGGAAAGTGTCAGACGATGTTGAAATGAATAAATAAAATTGGACGCTTACCCGAAGGTTTAGCACTTTCAAAAAAGGTTTGCACTCGCGGTGAATTTGGACAGCGAGCTCTCGCGTCGGCGTCATAACAATTGCCATGGGCCCTTCCATAGTCTCCAGAGGTCGCTGATCTTTGATATGCCTGAATAACGGCAGCAAAAAAGCGATTGTTTTACCAGAACCTGTCTTGGCAACACCGATAACATCGCGGCCCGACATGATCGCTGGAATAGCCTGGGATTGAATTGAGGTCGGGGCCGTGTAGCCCAGTCGCTTGATAACGTCCAGACTGTGGTTTAGTGTATCAGCATCGTGCGTGCCTGAAGCGCGAGGCGGAACATACCAGCTACTAGGCATACCACAGTGGCTCCACTTTGTTACGGGTTTAGGGCAGTCGACTCCACGAATTTTGATGCCATCGAGGCTTAACCTTAGGAGATCAGCCTCGTCTTCGGTCATGGCAGCAACATCGGGCGGAGGATGGTAGAACGCCTTGCGGAAGGGCTCATATTTCATCTTGTCATGGTCCACGACTGCTAGATCCTTTTTCTTCGCTTTTTTGGCAGCAAGCCTGCCCAGCGAACCGCAGGTTAGTACAA
>WSTH01001846.1:0-10474 GCA_019616345.1 Ceratobasidium sp. 395
CGAGATATGTTAGGTACTCGGGAGTACCATGCTATAATACAAGTCAGCAGCTGAGGGTGGGGCTCTGAAGAACGGAGGGCATGTGAGATGAGAGGAATGGAACATTGTCAGCGTTTTCTCAGCAAGCGATGAGATTAGGGGGGTCTGAACACCCTGTAACAAGGCAGCTAGAGACCAGAGAGACAGCCATCACGCTGAAGGCATGTCCCAGGTGTCTTAGAAGCCAATATCTTAAGTGAGGGAGGTGGTTTAAAATGAGAACCTACAGTGGCTGAGCGACTTGACACGCCTCAGCCTGTGACCAGCCAAGTTACGTGTGTGCCTAACGGCTTCACAGCAACCAGCTTCGTGCGACTGCAATAAGGTGATTGGCACATTTACTAGCGAGTGGAAAAAACATAACTCACAAATATTTGCCTGAATAGTCTCAGCATCGAATGAGAGGGACTGCCCAGAAGAGCAGACATGCAGCTTGGGGCTACACGCCAGGCTTCATGTTGACATTCAAGTGCGTGAAAAAGTGTGAGTTCAATACAGGACTACCTTTTGGTCAATAAGACAGTTGAACAAAACCATCCGCTTCACTTTGACAGTGAGCAGCTACGCAGACTCCAACTGAGCCCCATCTTGAGCTTGAGCTCAGCGTTCATTTCGGGCTAGGAGCCTCCAAATCAACGTCAATCAGCCTTTCTAATCTACTACGTAAAGCACGAGCACCATCTCACAGTTTAAGCGCGACGGGACTCACTTTAGCTATGGGAGTGCTGAAAGCACGTTTCACTGTTGACCAGAGCAGATCGTTCACTGCAGCTGACCCTTATATCTCGTGTCGCCGCCCTCTCAGCACAAAAAGCACGTAAACTCAGCAAATAGATAAGCGTAGAGGTGTATGTGTGTATGACATATTCAAGCGTTGGGTAGGCAGAAGTGCGGCGAGGGAGAACAATGAGCCATGAAACGCCGGACACAGATCAAACCGGGTGTGTCCACAACTAACGACCTCAACCCTGGGCTTAGCTGGGGTCGGGCAGCATCAATGGATATGAAATTCTTAACAATGCTCTCTGCTTGCAGCGATGTTATCTTGGAAAGGCCATGTGGTGGAAGTGATGAAGATATCTAAGGTGATGGGCCGAAAAAATCCGTAAGGAGACTGCAACGCTAACAGCAGCTACAATCTAACGTACTCTGGAAGTAGGAACGGATCAACTTCGTTAGGTGATTGCTACAGAGGGTACTTGAGAGCTTCGAGAGCCCGAGCGATTTGGGGTCACAGTAAAGTTTAGATCTGCAACCCAAAGGTGTGTAGTTGTTGTGGGAAGTCTTGGTCGAATGAAAAAGCCTGAATTAGCCATTACTGATAAGTCCAGCGAGCTATGCTCATCGCTACACATAGAAAATCGAACTGTTTGAAAGACAGCGCGAGTGCGTAGATTCAGGACCAAAACATTGTTCTTCGTACTCTCGTTAACAGCCACATACTGGGGTCTCGCTATCCCGATTTCTCTGCTTGAATTGGCTATAGAGGCCGGTTTGTTAGTATGTGAACAAGGGTATACGGACGGCATACGCCTAACGCAAGCTACTTGGACGGAGAACCATGCCCTGGCAGAAACGATGTCACTTGCAAGCATCCAGAACGGATAAGACTTCCTCCGGGTCCCACGAGTCTAGGTGCATGCATATACTCAGACCGTGAAAAATCGAGCAATTGTCTATCGATTCTCATCTTGAAGCTATGGGCCCCGCTTTGCGGGAATTACTCAACGACCGCCGCCGCACAATATTAAACAGTTGTTCCGAACGTGATGTGCGTAGGCCAGGCTTGGGAACAGAGTCATTAGAGCCAGTATTCACACTCATACTCAACTGCAACGGTGCATCCTGTTTCTAAGATCAGGTTGGCTCCCATGTGGGACGATATTCGGAAAAGGAGTATAGGCTAAGAGCCTACTGTAATTGTAAATTGCATAAGCTACGTGTGTGAGTGGAAGATCATGTAAATACAGTGCGCCAAAGTCCGAGATTCGTCCGGGGTCGGCCAAGTCCTATGGATCTGTCCCTTTTGATCGTCACGTGAGTCAACCCCTGACTCTGGAAAGGGTGCCTTGACAAATTACATTGGCTACAACATTGGAAATTTATTTAGTCGTTAATTAGTTGTGTGCAAATCGTAGTTCCGGGGGTATCGGGTGAAAATGAACTTTGCTTCGTCGGTTGCTTGCGACAAGTTTCCGGTCGATCACCCCCGCGTCGGCACAGTGTCTACAATAAAACATGTATGATTCCATTTACTAATGCAACGATATGTGAACTGTTGGCTCTATGTCTCCATAGCTATCTGGCTGAAGTGATTCAAGCGCCGGACTCGAGCAGACTGTTCTGGTGCCGATGGAGCCGCCCATCTGTATAATATCCAGTTTAACCCCTGTCACAGTATAGGAATCTTAATTAGAAATATATCACGATGCTATTAGCCTGTGTGCAAAACGATGCGAGGATGCATGCTGATAGATTGGCAGAACGCTAGTAGCATTACTCGAACTAACCTGATCCCAGCATACTGAAACGACGTACGAGCTCTTTGATGGTTGTAAAGCTGAATTGCTTGTCCCGAACACGTTGATAGCTGCATAAAGCTAAGAGTGTTCTACGGCCAACCGAGACATAGTAGAACAGCTAAGGGGGGCTCTAAACAGTGCATACACTTACCCTCGCGCTAAATGGCTGGTCTCCATGGAGCATGCTCAAATGCTCACGCTAATGGTTTCATCAGCAGCTGCGAGCGCGATTTCAAAAAGCATTAAGATATAAATATACACCAAACGCAGTGGGCAGGTTGCATCGAGATCGAGGGCAGTAGTCCTATAGCACAAGAGCAGGTCAAGCTAGGCGCGATTATTTTACAAGGGTCTATCACGCATGAAAAATTCAGCTGTTCTCGGAGAAACAACAATAACATGGAAATCTGCCATAATGCTAGGAGTTACGAGGAACAAACATAGTTTAAAGTCGAGTGTAGTTTACCTGTTGACTGAGAGCGCAAAGATGTGGTTTTCAGTGGCTTCAGAGTCTTCAAATTAATGCTTCAGTCAGACCGGTACGATACATGAATATTAGTGGTAGAGTGAGTAAACAGTGATGTTAGATACGAATGGAACGCAGAATACGGGTGTCTATACAAAGAGCGCACTGAAACAGCTGCAATCATCACTATTAGCCACGGGAAACATCAATCGAATATACAGCACACAATCGAAACAATCAGCCAAACGATGTAGAGAGGTAAGTGTTCAAGCCTAGGTGCCTAGGCGAAAGCCAATTCATCCACTGGATCTTCTCCAAGGATGGAATCAGCTCCTTCAGAATCGCGTTCGCGCTGGTCTCCGCACTCCTGCTAATGTGATCCACCGCTTCAAAACACATCGTGCATATGCGACTGGTGTTAAAATCATTCGCTGAATTGAAATCGTGTAGTAACGAGATGAGCTGTTCTATCGCAGCGTGTTCGAATTGTGCGTCTGGTTCGGCTAGTGCGTCAGCATCGGGACCTAAGAGTGGAGCTTGGGGAATAGCTTGTTGCCACTCAATGGCGGCTGGTGCAGGTACGTTGCGTATGTGATATATTCTATGAGCGAGTACAGTCGTTGAAGGAATGAGATAAAGTCCTAGACGAAGTGATTTGAGAGTGCGCAGAGGGGATAGTTCTTGAGCTAGAGAGTGCTATACTGGAATGAATACCATAACAACACCACACCGTAACAAACACTTACCGCATATGAATCAGTGTCCTGACTTGACATATACGAGTCATGATCGAATGGAAAGGATTGCCAAAAGTCACAAGCCGCTGGACTGTTGAAGATAGTGCACCGCCCTAGCCTAAGCTCCTCGAGATTGGGGCAATACTCCTTGACGATAGTTATTATTTGAATATCTGGCCCATGAGCCCGAGTGATTTCGAGTCGACGAAGAGATGGAGGTAGTGCCTGGACAAGGTTTCGATACGCAAATTGGCTCTGGCTGTTGTGTGTGACGTCACTATGGGCGTCGATTGAGACCGCGTACAAGTGTTCAAAACGAACTAGGATCTGCCGGTAGCTGGGGCTAATCAGCGATCCATCTTCACACTGTAGCTCCCTAAAACAAGGTTATGATTTAAGTATGCTCAAGCCCGTGGTTGGAGTAATCTGATGTAGCTACCTTATCCACGAGGAGTACCGCTTGGCTGTATCCCAGTCTTCCGATTGTTTGACCTTCAAAACCCCCATCCACCGCATGAAACCCATTTTGCGTAAGTGGGTTGACGCGTTCATGAAACCCTTCACATCTTTCCAAAGGGGCTTTGTAGAACAGATTGAGACCAGAGCCGAGTCATTCGGTGGCTGAACTTCGAATAAGAAATCTGCTACTCGCTCAATCAATTCAAGAGGGAGTGCGAGAGATGGAAGCTGGGGGCTGTAAGAAGGCCATTAGTCTTTCAACCTAAGTAGCAAAAATATGGACTACATACTTGATTAGTTGTTGGATGAACGAGCAGATGCGTGCGAAGCTACCAACCGAATTAGGGTGCGACATGTGGCGCAAGCGGTCACTGAGAGTAAGCTGGGGGCGTGGTTTGATGGGCTAGAGAAAATTGACTTTGGTCGCGCAATACAGTGCGTTCTTGAGAAAGGGGGACTACGGCCGTAGTCTTGTAGAATCGACGGCCTTTATAGAAAACTATGTACAAGCTGTGGCGCGGCGATTCATGCCAGTCCGAATGGCGCGTGCGTGGCATCCTAAGCGTGACTGGCGGAAAGTTCGTATTGGCGTTTCAATTTACATTGACTTGACTAACACACGAGCCTCAAATAGTTCGGTTCGAATCATGCGCGCATGCCGAGCAATGTATGTGTCTGAGGCTACTTAAAAGGTCTAGTTATCATCTAACCTTGAATCTGTCAGACTCACCGATGCGGAGTAGCAAAGTTCCAGCAAATTCTAGCAGAACCGTCGGTCGCCGCTTGGCCACGATTGATTTGTCAGCATTGGCTCTCAGAGGCCCACGGATTGTTCTCAGTTTGCAGCGTCACTAGAACTTGCCAGACGTATACAAACGGGACATAATTTGCGTTTGCGTTTGCGTTTGAGTCCATTTATAATCCCCTGGTACAGCAACTGGCGCATAGCGTACTTACCAGGCAAGCCCCTGTGACGAAGCTCCACCGCATTGTGAATGACTCATTCGCTTAGAATGTTCCATCTGAGTTGCAGCACTGCCCCGCAGCACCAAACCAGCTCAACTTAGTAGAAACGATGAGCCGCAGCAACTCTACCACGCCGGGAGCCACGTCAGAATGTCTTTGGGTAATGTTTCGGTGGCAAGCCAGATAAATACTTCAGATCCAATTCTCGCTGCTTTGACTCTCAGAGCACAGTCAAGCACTAGAAACCCATATAAATTAGATCTGGCCAAGGGTTAAACAAGACCGTGTTGGGAAATAAGGACCATATCTTGCGAGAATAGAGTCAGCCAACCAGTGGGGCACATAGCTCTAGATCGCCGTTTACGGCAGCGTGGCTACGACGTAAGCATTAATTGGTGTTTTGTGGGATGCTACAGTGGACATTGGTGGAGGAGGTGGTGGCACGCTTCAAGAGAGAGCACTTGGTCACATGCGCTGACTCAGCACTGATCTATTCAGAGCCTTTGTGGGTTACATAATAGCCACCAGGTATGATCAAACAGGGACCATAGCCACCTATAAAAAAAACCCCCCGGCGCAGAAGAATTCTGAAGTTTATTTCAATCACAATACCTTAGGTTTCGAGTTTAGAACCAAATTTGGAGCTAAAGTATCCTGAGCTGGTATGTTGATGGACACAAAGGAATTATTGGCCTCGTGTTGAAGGATGTCGCCTTGCCCAAACAGCCCCGACTCCCAGCTTACGCTATTCAGCGACATAATAAACAGGGTCTTTAAATGGTCTTCAACCAAATCTTCTGAGATCTGAGCTAGCTGTAGATGTTATATGGTACTTTAGATACGCGCGCGTGGTTTTATATGTAGGTAGAATAACCTGCTTCAGTCGCTAAGTGACGGATAGGCGTCTTGAGGCGACTAAGGGCAATTCACTAAGGAACTGTATCTCCATCTGTGCGAGCGATCCGAGTAACCCACATCGAAACTTTATGGCCAGTAGTTTCCATGAGGGTAACTTGTCGAACAATATCGAATCAATACTCAGCACGCCTATCGTAGACAGCCTCGGCCACGGGTATGTTGTTGGCATAGTTAGTGTCCTTACCTCTGGTCGCTTCAAATGTTCGTCTTCTAAACGAGGCTCATGGTTACGCGTTGAGCTGGGAACTAAACAAATGAAAGTACTCTTTTTTTGCACGTTGTATGCGTACCTTTGTTCTAGTTGAGACGAGTATACTAGAAAACATAACCATAGGATAACCGTGATATAGTAGTAACAAAGGGTGCTTGATAGCTATAGTGTCACTGGAGCCCTATAGGCTTGGCAAATGTAATACTGTGAGCGTAGTAGCGAGTGCGAGTACGAACCCGCTCTCTTACCGCGATACGATAGCCTGTGAGCTTGGTTGAATAATATGAGGTATAAAATAAGTATGCCTGGCTTGCCCTGCATTGGCGCTTTATTATCTTCTTGATATACTACTAGGACTACTATAGGGACAATAGATATCACAAACGGGCATATACGAGGGTTGGGTCTACAACGTTAAAGACGAATGATCATCCACATGCTTTGAAGTATTCATAAGGTTCCCTAATAGGCATGTATGTATCCAATTGGGTCGAGACAAAAGTCCGTAAGTGATACAAGTATCGACCGAAATAACAACCGGGGTCGATACGATGCAAAATGGGGAGAAGATAAAGGAAAAATAAAAATCTGATTGTGGAGGGTGTTGGCGCGCACTGCGGCCATCACCTCATAGGGGTCAACCACGTTGCAAGCGTAAATCTTTGAAGCGCCGACTTATTCGCTTCCTCGCAGGCTCACCCAATTCCGAATGTTTAAGACTCACCCAGATACCACACAAGTCAGCCAAGTTCTCAAGCACAACCAAACACAGGAACCAGCAATTCTTCTGGAAGGTGTCATTAAGCTTTTAGGTGTAGCCATTGAGGAAGATCGGGAGCTAAGGCTTACCTGGAACAGTGTGTAGAATTCAGCCTCTGAGCTAAAGATCTTAAGCAAATCCGCCAGTATATGTAAGCTGAGGAGATGGACGCGGACGTCTAAGTGTTGTACCACCTCGCCATCACGTACAATATCTCCCGAGTACGACGAGTGGATAGTGGCCTCATCCTGCGCAGAAGCGCGGGACGATTGACTAAAGAGTCGAAAGATGTTGGTAGAGTTTTGAACGGCGCGGTCTAGGCGAATCCACCGGTATCGTCCGTCGCTCAATGCAATCTTGACCACAAGAAACTCGTGCCGTACGCCTTTTGGCTCACGGTAACAAGTAATCGAATCGATCCAGGCCTCATATGGGCGAGTGGATTCGAATATGACTTCACATAGCTTGGGAATTGGCATTGTCCAAGGAGCTGGTAGTGAATGTAGAATAGCATTTGCGCGCTGCTACATAGTGACATAAGTTAGTGTATCCGTATGCTTGTGTAATAGATATAATTACCTCTGTGCCAGAATCCCTCTCATTCTGTTGAACCAGCCCTTAGCACCAACTACGTATAGTTGTCATAGAATTATGATATGCGCACCTCTGACGCCAAGGTGGATGGGTGTAACATAGACTGAGGCGCAACGATCGGCCCAAGCTTGGATATCCCACCAGTAATATTGGCTGGCTGCAAGAGTTCTCGAACAACCCTATGGTAGGTCACCTGTGCGTCATTGGCTCTAATTAGGACAGACCGTTAAGCGAAGATGATATGCCTCTTACCTAGATTATCGATAGGATACAAATGCAGACTTTTGTGTCAGGTGGCGGGTGAGAACAATCGCGGGATACGTACATCGTTGGGGTAGGCATATGAGTCTTGCTGATTGGTTCGTTGGCTTGGGTTCTAACAATGCAATTAGGTAAAGTGACTAAACTCTAAGTTAAAAGAGGGCTTACTTGTCTTGATCTCCGCCTTGAACCAGATTGAGGCGGGGAAGAAGAAGGGGGGTGCATAGAAGGGTGGAGCTGTAGCTGGGAGTGGAGCCGGGTGTGATGGCGAAAACACCCGCAAGAACGAGGACAGAGTCGAAAGCAAAAGGAGGAGCGTAGGCGAGTGTAGGATCGTGGGCGAGCGTGCGACGAGAACGAATGCGAGACTGCCAACAGGGATGAATGGGTGATCGCAAGTAAGGGCAAGCATCACAGTCGGGACGATTCCAAACCCAAGAGCGCTGGCGAGAACGAGAACGCCCACACGGTGGCTCGTATCTAGTACTTGCGCCCGCCTTGAATTTCGTCGAAGTGTTAACACGCGAGTACGGGTGCTAGCTTAGAGCGTTGGGGCCGTATTCATGAGGCTACGGGGCCTAGGGTTACGAAAGCTGAGGGTACATGGATTATAAGAGGTGTGCAGCGCACAATCCGCAAGGCGTTTTGTATACACGTTGTTGTTACCGAAAAAAAAAAAGATCAATAGTATTCTAGTGATTCCATGGAGACCAAGCTGAATCGTTCAGATAGAGACCTAGTATTCGCTGAGAATCTTGGCTGAGATTAAATGGCGGGAGGTTGTAGCGTAGTTGAAAGGAAACCAAACAATGCAGCTGGCGAAATGCTATCTGTGGGCACATGGAAGTGCTGTTGATACACGTTTTGTTGAGCCTGGCGCTTCCTATCCAGGCTCAAACAAAGTACTCATAAGGTGCTAATATACATAAGTGTTACAACAGTTGCCGTTCTTACTACTGAATGTCTTCTGGAGTTACTTGACATACACAATCTAGGTACTCAATGTCTAAAACTGCTACTCCAAACTGGCGAGATTTTCACGAAAATAATATAAACACTAACTCCAGAATTTGGATCACCAGCACAGTACTCGGATATGACAAACACGTGCAGACGGCCGCTTAGACCCCCGTGCTGTTGCGCTCACCGCGTGCTAGCAGAAGCAGATTGCGAGCAATAGAACATCATATTCGTGCGAAACTTCTGCTCGTTTATGAGAAAAAGACTTATTTAAAGTTGGTTCTGGAGCCGAGAATACTCGGCCAAACCGTCTCCCGGTTCTGGAGGGCTCCAAGGCCCTTGAGAACTATCTCTTAAATCTAGACCACTATGTAGCGGTGCTTCGGGCCGCATCTACGTCTCGGATGCCTTGTGTTGTCCTACCGTTACATTTCTCTCCTCCGAATCCCTTGTAATCCGTTTTGTGCGTTTCGCTCAGACCCGTATCTGTCTGGCGTCTGTCCTTTGTGTTTTCCAGCTGTTCCCTTGTGTATAGTTGGAGGTAGCGCTTCGACCCTACTCAAGACTGTTAGCAGTACACAGGTTATGGTTCTTGGTATTGCTAACGGCGCCGTGAAGCCGGAGGCGATTTTGCCAACGCATATACTCAGCCCTAACGATGATATTCTCACCAAAGCTATATGATAGGAGATTGAGTTAAAGAGTTGCCGTGTACTATGTGAGTATGACTATTTAATACATGAGTAATCTTGTTGAAATGCTCAACGTAGCACAGTGGAATGTATACATACACCACTCCAATAGAAAGGCATGATTGAAAGTTGTCACATACCTGGAGTCAGAGGGGTATTCGAAAGAAACACCCCGTGGTTATCAACTAGCTTTAGAGTCAATAATCGATAAAAAGTTGAAGAATTTTTTCCGCCTACCGGTTACGGCTCCTAACTACGCCGTTATCACGTTCCGGCGGGTTTGCGGACCTGGTGCATCGAATTATTTTCATGTGTTTGGTCATCAAATTCAAACGTACGTTGCGTCACGTTGGATATATGCGAGCTAAACGTATGCGGGAATACCGCTTAACGTCGGACGTTTGGTGATGCGTACAGGAAACTAGTCAATCTCAAATACTAAGTGCTGGGAGCCGTTAGCATTGCCACCCATTCTATGCTTGTTACTATAGCCCTAAAGTTATGAGGTGAACGAGGTTACGCTTGGAGTAGGTAGTAGACTTACTTAGCATCACAAGAAGACTGTTCACGTAGCCTGAACATAACTGGCCGTGCAGAGATAACACCGGTCGAGGCTTTACCCATAAACGACCCTGGAAGAATAGACGATTGGATAAGAGCGTTAACCAGTGATGGTCAGAACCGGGTTGGAAAGACCGGCGGCGTTTGAGGACTGGCTAAATGTATGTCTTTTGTATTGGCCACCACCATGAAATCTTGTCCGCGTGCATTTCGCGGCTAGTTATGTCTCAAATAGGAAGCGTGGATGCCATCTCTATCTCCCTGCAAGTTCCAACATTATATAGTCGATTACACCGCCAGGCATGGTAAACCTTACAACACGTACACA
>WSTH01001847.1:0-10474 GCA_019616345.1 Ceratobasidium sp. 395
GCAATACAAGTGGACCAATTGAGCCTGAGCGAAGAACTTGGTGATTTCGCACTGTACATTGTCGAAGACGGTTAACCCAACACTGAGATTATTGGAAGCACCCGGTAAGCCAATCAAAGATAATAGAAACCGTGCGCTAGCCATGTCAGTGATCGTTAAAGTCAGAGCTTCTAAGGACTGCAACCTAAGTGGTTGAGGTATGTATGTCCAGCGTGCATCTATATGGGTCACCTGAAGGCCTTTAATCTTCAAGATAGCTATCGATCTGAGGTTTGAACATAGAATTCTAGCAACATCCTCCGCAGGTATCAACATAGTATCACGAGCTGAGCTAAAGCTAAGGTCCACGAGGTTATTACATGAGGCACCGCGGTTCCAATCGAACCATGAGCTTTGCAGGTGTAATTTTTTCAACGAATCGAGAATAGATTTTGCGTTTGTTGAAAAAGACGAACCCTCCGAGGGAGATAAAGTGTCACCAGTGTAAGTAGATAGAAGCATGGTGTTTGATCGCTGAATTACCAGCGACTTAGCCACGCTGGAATCGCCTTGGTTAAGCCATAAATCTAGGACGCGATTAACAAGGAAAGAAAGGTCCTGAGGTGACTCCAGGTGGAGCGTGCAAACACGATGTATATGTGGCCTGAGGATGGTCACTGCCTTCTTCACTTCTGACGATATTACGCTCGGTTCAGACACGTGCACATGTATAGGATTGTCCCCTGTGCGCTTAAACAGAAGATCCGTTCGACTATCCGGAGTGTTTGGTCCGATATCGACATGGGACTCCCAGAGGTCTACTCTGTTGAGTGAAAGTTGCCGCCAGTATGCGCAAACGCCAGCAAAGTTATGGAAGCAGTGTACGTCGTCTTTGACACAGTACGTCTTCGACAGAGCAAATATCTCGACCAGTATCTCAGGTGGCAGCATGTTTATACGAGTCAGTGTCGTCGACTTATTCCTCAAGGCAGTCAGCGACATGCGCATATCATGAAGCGCAGCTTCCTCCGACGCCAATGATTCAAGTTCAGAGTTGATTGCGGTAAGCACCGCTTCTACCGGAGGATCCTTGTGATACCGAGGCACATGTGTAGTAAAAGCAAGCTTAAGCGAAGCACAGTCAGAGCGGTAGGATTGAATGGTGGTAGTGAGCACAGCACGTGTAGCTTTCCAATTTTCTAGAGCAAGGAAAACGGGAGAGCCTGTTTCAAATGTTGATAGCAAAGTGTCCGGAGATCCTAAAAAAGTCGAATGCAGCGACTTTGGTATTAGTGTACTGTTAGTATGGTATAAGGTTCTTCAGCAGACAATAAAATCTTACATTGGGCATGATTTCGCGTTGTGGGATGCACGATATAAATCGTCGGCCAGGGTCTACAACAAAGCAGGAGGGCTCTTGAAGTACGATTACAGATCGCAAAGCAACTGGAGACCAGTGTGGTTATGGTTGTGGTTCGCAGAGGGTCCTTCCTGCGGCTTCTAATGTCTGGTTGGCAATTACGTGTGGTAGCGCATTTGGTCACACAAACATCAAAACAAGATAACTTAACTGTGTAAATAAGCTTGGAGAAACCTGAGCATTTGGGAGTGTAGTGTAGACCGGCCGATTTAACATTCACCCCTCATCTTTTCGCCGTTTCTCTTGCTATATCATTTCGTTTTTACTTAAGCTGCTGGGCGCTGATGCTCGCGCAATTGTCTAGCACGCAGCACCAGCCTAGCACTTCGTTGTCAACTTAGTTCAGGACGTAGTCGCGGCCATATCACCCGAGCCATGATATAAACTATTTCTAAACGACAGGAGTGATCGCTCAAGGGCTAGGTGCGAGCATGAGGCATGAGTGGCCGCACAGGCGGGACGCCTCCGGTTGATTGGTCGACCTTGTACAAGTAGAGCAGTAGCCGAAAGTTGGCGCTGAGGAGAGCGTTGGCCGGATAGGGGTGTCCGCGCAAAGATTTATGTTGACCCCAGAGTCGGTGTCGGCACATACGCCGAAGTTGGGCACGAAGGCCAGGGGCTTGGTGTGGGAACTAAAAAGTCGGACGCAGGGGTTAGTGTTGAGCTATGGGTAGGAGCCGAGCCTGGAGGCAAGTATTGGCCCGAAAGTAGACGCTGGCCCGTAGACGATATTAGGCCAGGGGCGGTGCTAGGCGTAGATGCTGGCGTTAGCCTAAAGTCAAATTTTGATACGAAGGTAGTGGTATTGGAGTTGAGCGCACGATAAACGGCGACGCGCGACGTCGCGCGTTATCATGAGATGATCGCGGTCAGGCGCAAGTTAAACGCGTCGCCACATTCATCACGTGACCTGGCGTGGCGCGTCGCTGGTCGGCTGTCTCCCGTCTCGGTGCCAGTGTGTATGCGACATAGCTAGCGGAGACGCGTACACCCCCGTATTCATATATACCCCAGATATGTTGGTATGCGATAAGTAATTGGGCCAACCATCATGTCTGCCAGACGCAATACAAAACAAAATCTCATATTTATCTATTTCCCCAAGCCTATAGACACAGCTAGATTCAGTACGTAAACATTGTACGGCAAGGTAAGTCCCAAGTTAAATCTTCGTCCGAGGCCGTGCAGTGCAGCTTGGGATATGCTTCACGTAACCGCAATAATATCTCTGATGTATTTCGACAACTTCCGTCAATTTCACACATATAAAGCTGCAGGTTTTGTACGTCAAATTCCGCGACGAAGACCTTAAGCCCTTCGAGTGTGACAATACCTTCCACGAATGTGACATTAGGCATGTGAGGAAATAACGAGTGCTCAGATCTCGCTAGGCTCGCTACAGCCCCTGGCTCCTGAATGTCGTCGTCGTCGTCCATAGTAGCCGTGTGCAACACCAGATTGGGGAGAGAACAACACGACCTCAGAAGATATTTTATGTGTGAGAATCGACAATTATAGTTGGAGTAATATAGGCAAGTTATTTGAGAACAGGTGGGGAATCCCATGAGTTTTTCGTCCATCCAGTTAAAGAGGGTCAAGCCAACACTAAGGTTAGTGGAAGAGGCCGGTATGGCAATCAATGAGAGCAGGAGCTGTAGACTATCCGAATCGCAAGATCTTAGAGCCATAACTTCCAAAGAGTTCAGCGCAATCGGACCTGGGTGCATCCAGCCTCGGTTGCTGCCCGTTATGTGAAAGCCTTGGACCTTCAAGGTGACTAGCGATAGGTTTGCGGACAACACCTCGACAAGTTCTAATGCGGATATGAACAAAGTATGATGCGAGCTAAGGCGGAGATCGACCAGGTTGTAATAGGCACCACAGTTCCATTCAAACTCGGCGGTTTGTAAGTGTAATCTTTTCAAAGAATGAAGAACATTTCTAGCATTTGTCGGGACATCTTGTAAATTCATCAAGTGATGCGTGAGCCCTTTCTTGTAGGATAGCGTACATCGAGCGAGTGGTTGGTAGATCATAAGTGACTCAGACACGTTATCATTGCCTTGGCTAAGCCATAAGTCTAGGCCAGCAGTGACAAGGCCAGATAAATCGTAATGCGACTCCATCTCGAGTGTGCGAACGCGATGGATATGTGGTTTGAGTACGGTTATTATCTTGTTTATCTCAGATTCTGGAGTGAATTTGATGGGGTTTGTGCTCGGTTCATATAGGTGTATATGTATCGGACTGTCTCCCGTGCGATTCAGCAGTAGATTTGTCAGACTATCTGGGATGCTTGGTCCAAGATCGATGTGAGTCCAGAGGTCCCGCATGTTTATCGAAATTCGGCGCCAGTGCGTACAAACGTCAACAAATTTGTGAAAGCAGCGCACGTCATCTCGCACACAGTATGCCTTGGATAGAGCAAATACGTTGGCTAGTATCTCAGGAGGCAGTGTGTTTATGCGGGCCAACGTGGTTGATTTGTTCCTTAATACGGTTAGCGATATGCGTATGTCACGAAGTGCGTCTTCCTCTAACGCAAGCGAATTGAATTCGGAACCGATTGTAGTGAGTGCCACTTCGACAAGGGGAACCTCATATGGCTGAGGCGTGTGCGTAGTACAAGCAAGATGGATGAGGGCGCAAGCGTCGAGGTAAGATTGGATTATATCAGCGAGCGCAGTGCGTGCAGCTTTCCATTGTTCTAGAGCCAGATGAACAGAAGAGCTAGGTTCCAAGGCTAGTAGAGAGGGCTCCATGGGACTGGGAGAAACTGAATGCAACGACTTTTGTGAGCCAAGAATACGACTTTAGTACGGTACAAGATCTTTTGACAGGATATAACCAATCTTGCCTTGAACATGGTTTCGGCTCGTGTGATATATAATACAATACCAAGTCCCAGCTACGAACAGGAGGACACTCGAGGCAGAGTTTTCGGTTGCAAAAATAACGATAAAGCAATGTGGTAATGGTGGTTGTAGTCAGTAGAGAGCTCCTTGCTTCGCAATTGCGCCTGGTAATGGTGACGTTTGGTCACGCGGTTCAACGTCAGAATAGGACATCTCCTGATAGCTAGTTGCATCACCCCCAGCGCATTTATAGCCTAAACTAACCTGTCAGACTTTCGTTGGCTTAACAGTCATTTTGGTACGGTTTAAACCTTTTAACCCTGGTCTATTTCGGGGTCTAGGGATCAGCAATCGCGCATCTGTAGCAAGTCGGGTTTACTAGTGTTTGGTCAAGCAGGGCACGCTTTGAATTGATCTTGCTTCGTATAAATCGCAGTCTTTCATTGTGCGTTTACGCTACACTGCAGCCGTTCCACACTGGTACGTTCAAGCGCCGATCACTGGGAATTCACTGATACGCAACTTGCTTGCCTAACCAAACACATAAGATTAGTTCTTATAATGGCCCAAAGGTTTATCACTCACCCCAAAGGGAATCAACGTCAACTTGGTCTTCGAACCTGTGCAGGCCGGCTTCTCAGGTGGAGAAGATGCGAACGTCGTCCCGGCAAGTGCCCAGTTGACAAGACATCCTGTCACACTGATGCTTAGAGGCGGCGCTCCGCTATCGAAGATTGGCGACTTGAGCGTGGTGTTCGCAGGTGCAGGGTTGAAAGTCAAGGTTGAAGGATCAATGGCGTAATTCCAACTGGCGGTCGAGTCGAACTGGTAATCCGATGCACGTGGCTCCGCCTAATACCCATGTCCATAAATTAGAAAGGCTCAGGATGGATAAAGGATACACGTACCGAGTAAGCCGTCCTCAGCAATGTGGACTTTCTTGGTATATCGAACGCATAGTTGAAAGGTCCACGGTGGATAGCGATTGAGCCGTGGGGGCGCGACTCAGTCGTAATGTCCGCCGACAGAACTGTCGAAATCACAGTTGTGCCCACTGGAATGGACACCTTCTGTAGCCTCGTCGTGCTATCAGGCGAGAATGCTGTGGTGGCGGCTGACCCAACCTGGATCGTCGCCTTGCTGTTCACCCAGCTTGGAACTCGGATGTAAAAGTCAAACGCTTTGTCTGTAGTGACCGTCGTCTTGATGTTATCGGCGAAGGGATAATTGGTATCCACAGCAACCGACACCGTCGCTCCAAGCCCAGATAGTGTGGTCTTGACGGCCATCGGCCCAAAGTAAACCTGGGTGAGCGACTTGCCGTCGACAGAGGAGACAAAGGCATTGGCAAGGAATTTGGGGAAGCCTTGTGGATGGTTGACCGTGCAGCATCTGCAATCAGTGTCAGTAGGGGAAGAAATAGGATGAGCGACAACATACGGATAGTTAGGTTCGAGCCCAAAGACATTTGAATACGACCTAAACAAGTTCAAAAATGTAAATATCCACGCATATACTCAGTTAAAATGGCTCACCCATCAGCAGGGAACGGGTTGGGATTCATGTTTCGTACTCCAACCTGGTTTTGCTGCTGGAGGTACTGATGTGACCACATATCTACATAGATGTCAGGAGACGGGGGTAACTCTTAGAGCTAAATTACTTACCCCCGCTGATCGTAGCAGGTAGAGAGTTATAAGCTTGCTTCTCAGCCTGTGTAATCCGTAGTTAATAGACGCATTAAGCAAAATTTTCAATTGATCGTACCCGTTCCGCATACTTTGGCTCTCCGAATACCTGGTACAAGTATGACGACCTGTTCCAATCAAGGTCGGCCATTCGTATTGCCCTTATTTAGATACTACTTACGAGTACATCGATTCCTAGATTATGAGGAATACAGTAAGCATAGAGCCACTCATAGTTAACCAAAGCTACTCACAACAACAAGGCACAACTCCGTTCTGTATGCTAAATTAGCTCATATGATTGACCAGAAAAAGCTAAACTTACCCTCGGATCGCCTCCAAACCGGCCAGGTACTCGTCCGCAGCGAAGATGCCAGATGGGCGACCATGATACTTGTACAGCCGGTCCCAGGAAGCGGAGGCATCGGTTTTCTCTAGCGACAGATAGCCGTTAGTCAATGGATATATTGAAAGGAGTTGTTGACATACCAGTCGCATCATGCGTAAAACGGTAGCTGGCGGCCGACGCCTTCAGGCCTTCCGCAAGATTCACACCTGCGCCACTAATCGTCAAAGGCGATTACCTTCGGCCCTAATTCGTATCTTACCGTGCCAATAGATCCTAAAGTCCGTGACAGATGTAGTCGGGAACTTGGATGCCGATAACACATCACGCCAATTAGTCGATACGCTCTTGATTCGCTGCATCGTATCCAGTAGGAGCGCCTCGTTTCCGTTCGGGTAATTGTCGTACAACCATTGAAGCGCCATCGCATAGTCTTGCCACCGGGTTCCTTGTGTCCAGTCGTTGTATCCTTGTCCATTCTTGAGCATTGTGTTCGAGAGCGCGACGAATTTATGGAATGCGGTCACAAACTGATCAAGACAAGCATCAGTATCTAGTAGGGTAGGTAACGCGACATATTTTTACATACCCTATCCCTGAGCGATGGGTCTGCTTCGACATGCATAATTGCGCCAAAGAGGAATGGATAGCGCCCCCACAAGAAACGGGGTTGCCACTGGCTATTGGTCTCCGAGCCGAGCCAACCATCCGCATACTGAGTGTCCAGGACGTGAGTCAGAAAACTTTTAACGGCTGTCGTCAATCGAGCATTGTCGGTTGTGTAAGCGAGGGGGACAATCCCGTTCTAGGTAAACGGACTTAAATGAGTGCTCCATTTTGAGTGATTTGGCTCTGGTAAGTACTCACATACCAATACGATCCGGCTGAAAACAAGGAACGTATGTCACGTCGAGTTAGCGATACGTATGTACGTACACCAGACATTCTTACCTTCGTTCAAATTGCTATAGTTGGTCGTACCTCCCGTCCATGACCCCTTGCTGATCCTAGTACCATACTTAGCCTTGGAGCCACCGAAACGACGATATGTACTAGTACATACAAAGGATAGAACAAGTCCATGTTCCCAGCGAGCCCATTCGCTTGAATGTTCAGTTGGTTCTTGAGCCAACCTGCCGGCTTAATTTGTCCGAGGTTAAGGTTCTTATAAACCTTGGGCGAGACTGTCAAGTTCCATTAGTGGTGCCTTTCGTACAACGTTAAACATGTAATGTCACATACGGCCAGAGGCTTGCCGCTCATCAACGTGACCGGCACCGACGGCACTCGCAAGTGTAGCTGAGACCGCCAGCAGCTGAGAGGAGGAAAGCGATCGCATGACTATCTTTATCCGAGGGAGAGACACCTAACCTCAACTCTCCCCTACCCCGCATTATATACCCCCGTAAATGTTGAATAAAGCATAACCTCCCGGAGTAGTCGACAAATCAGTCCCTCCAATCCATATCTTCTTAACTCCCGAAAGGCTTCAAACCCCATGAGAGCGAGTAAACTACCCAAACCCCATGGCGATCATACATATAAAGACGTCACCAACGGACCAAGGACGGATTCGGCTCTTCCGTTCGCGTGGTGTACGCCATCACAAGGTCTAAGAATACTCTACCCGGACCGATAGAATGCCAAGAACACGGAGAAGAGATCCACTTGAGACTTAAGAAGTCGTATTTGACCCCAATAGGCACAGGGCACGACAGATTCGTGAGTCATGTGGTGTGGGGTAGAATTCGACGTTAACAGCGTGCAGCCATGGAGAGCACTTCGTAGCGTATATATAACAAACTTGCGATTCAATGGGGGCGCCGAAATGACGAACGGACGAAAGGGTAACCAAACCACGTGACTGGCTCTTGGGTGAGCGATTAGTAATCAGACGAGCACAGCCACGCTAACTATGACCAAACAAAACGCGCTTCTCAGTTCACACTTCTATTTCAAGCAATTACGTTTCCGTTTGTGGTACTTGTGTTCCCGTTTCAGACGACAATCGGTGCGCATATACAATTTCATTCAAATGTCCATAAATTTATCAGTACAACCAAAGCATACACATCCAGCTTAAAACCCAAAACAAAAGGCTCCAACTCTACCCAACCAAACTACCGACCAACACCTGCCCATCCATCGTAGCCATCACAACAACCCCAAGCGCATCCTCCATAGCCACACACGACACTATATTCAACTTCTCCCTCATCCCTCCTTGTCCTGATTTTACATCTACAACCCTCGCCAATTCTCCCGCCCGTCTCCTCTCACTCGCTTCATCCCCGCCCTCTCCACCTCGTTCCCACACAAGTGGCGCAACGACCACTCTCAGCTCCTCTTTATCCAAATCGACTTCTTCAGGCGCACCATCTCCCTCAATCCACGCAGCGTACCGTCCAAACACGCCAATCCCCGCAAGCTCATGTGCATAATTAACATGCGTGGGAAATATAGTTCGTTTATACCGGACACGACAGGATCGACGGAATGGACGACGCAAAGAGAGGGATTTAGTTTGGAGTTTTTCGGCGGGTGTCGGCGCTTGAACAGCTGGCGCGAGGACAGAGGATTGAGTCGGAGTTGGGAGGCTGTATGACGAAGAGGGTAGAGGGGTTGAGGTTAGGAAATGAGAGGCGTGCGAGGAGTTGGAGGCGCTAGATGAGTCAGACTCGGATTCTGACTCGCCATCGGATTCGCTATCTGGTTCAATATCATGTGAGCCGAGCGCAACACCTCGGAACACGTCCGTCGAGCGGTGCTCGGCATCAACAGAGAGACCAAGAGCTGAAACCGTGATAGGCTGGTTTAGTCGCCTTCGTCTTGGTCCCTTCGTGCCTTTTCCTTTCCCTGCAGTGCTCGACATTAATGGTTTAGACGTAGCAGGCTCCTCGTCTGGATCGTCTCCTGTTGAATCCCGCCTTCTCAACCACCTCGGCGTCTTCTGCCTCAGCAACACCCTCACAGTCGTAAAGAACTGAGCGCCCTCGGTTCCGGGGCTTCCGGTAAAGAATCGAGATCGAGTTACACCAAGGAGTTTGATACCCAGATCCATGCATTCCGAACTAGACGCAGAGGAAGTCCATCGCCTCTTCATACTCCCTACACTGATCCGCCTCGCAATCGTTTTCCACGAGCTCTCGGCGTACAACACTACGTGCGTTGATGTCGCAAGCGCTGTATATCTAGCGCCTGGCTCGCATTTGAATCCGCAGTGAACGAGTGTGGACGCGCACGAGGGAGCAATGGGTGAGGGAGTAGGAGTTGGGTCAAAGAGAAGGACAAAGACGACCATAGTATCCGGGATGTCGCCCAAGATCCCAGCGTGTCCAGCAGCGTTGATGAACGTTGTGCTAATAAAGACAGGTTGACGGAGGGGCGAGTGTGCAAGGAACTTCAGGCCGCGGCTAGGTCCTATCACATAGGATGGAACGAGGTTAGGTGGAGTCGGCGTCGGAGTGGGTGTTGTTGAAGTAGGAAGGTCGATCCGGACGACATACATGTCGCGCTTCAAAATAGGCCTATCAAATCCATGCGTCAGGCACCATTATAAACTACATATGAGGGAAGAACTTACGGATCCTGTCCGACCTGAATGGCAACCATCAACGCAACAAGCACACCACCCGGCACAAGATCGTACGCAAACTCGACGTACTCGGCGCCAGTCTCCCACGTCGCTATGCACCGCGGCCTGCGCAAATTCTGTCGTGCATCAGGATCAAGATCGTCGACCAGATTCAATATCTCTTCGTCATCGTCATCCAACTCGGACCCCATTTCGACATCCACACCATCCGCGCTGTGGGTTTGCGTTCGTATACTCCTACGTCGGGGAAGACCAGGATGTTGTTGTGACCGTTGTTGTGGGGCAGGTTCGGTGACAGCCAAATCCCAACAAGCAAACGTCCCGCCGTGTTGCGCGGTAAGAAGGAACCTGGCACCGGGGAGAAGTGTAGCGTGTACAATGGTAGTTTCTTCTGGTAATGCGAGAGCTAGGGTTGGTATAAGCGTCGGAGCAGGTCGAAGGAGGTTCGATGCAAGTAGGGTTGTATGTTGTACGGCGGCGTGTATCTCGGCGGTAGATAGTTCAGCTGGGACGGTAGCAGTTTGTTTATCGGACGGAAGAGCCAATGCCCTTGTTACGGCCAGCGTACGGGCAAGAGTGAGCCATGCAGTG
>WSTH01001848.1:0-10473 GCA_019616345.1 Ceratobasidium sp. 395
GCCACACCGTTCGAGTCGCGTGCCACCACCGCGCCGCCCAACTATACTGTGAAAGTTGACAGTACGACCAAGTGTAAGTTACGCTTCTTCCTCCCCCAGATGTTTGTATCTTAGTCCCGCTCCTGTAGTTTGCTTAATTTTGCCTCGTGATGCTAAAACCACGATTGGTGCTTCGGAATCGTCAAAAAGTAAGATGAAGTCGTTCTGTTCCCCAGCAGGCAGAACCTCCGACCTCCAAGGAGAGCTCCCGAGCAACTTTTGGAAGAAAGTTACCTACAAGACCGGAACCGGAAAGAATGGGAAGAAGTGGAAGCAACGTAAGTCTTACTACGGGCTATTTTGATTAAGGTATTATTCAGCACCTTCACTGCTACTTCAGTTACGGGTACACTTACCGGCGGTTGGTCTCACCTCAACTGGAAGGATGGTGGAGGGCAGTACGACTCTAACGGCGGAGCTGGAAGTAAGGGTAACCCTTCTGGCAGCGTCTGTAGCAAGTACGTTCTTGAATAACCTTCTTCGCCGAGCACACAATACTAATCGTGGTTTCACTCAGGGATTATCCCATCTACGTTGAGCTTGTCGAACCCGACGTTAAGCGTGCCTGTATCCGATGCTGCCAGGACAAGGCGGACTGTCCTACTAACAAGGATACCCAGGGATGCCCGAAAGTTATTCCTGGTACTTACTAAAGGTTGCTCAGCGAACTTGTTTTTTCACGGACATCTGTCGCTCTTTTGATAGTGGACACTGCTATTTTTTATGGACATATTATGGACATTTTAGCTAGTTGACGGTGCGCTCTTGTAGTCCGTATTTCTAAGTCTTTATGGAAGGATATAATTGCCACCGAAACGCGATCAATAGCCACATGAATGTTCACGTGTGGTATGTCACTCGAACATCGGCACACTCACCAATGAGGGTGAGAAGGGATAGCATAATATATTGGGGTGGCAGATTGGGTTCCATTCTCGTACTGGTTCCGAGCTTGGTCCTTCGGCCTTTGTGTTACCTTCGCTCCGCCTCGCTAGGCAATGCTTATATGCGCAAGCATCACTCTGCAATCACATTCACCAAGTACAATGATGTATAGATACAAAACCGGCAATTGAGTTGGTTGGGACGCGTTCGGTCTGTATGGGATGTAAGAAATGATTGAGCACTTTCAAATCACTAGCTCTCATGAGCTGTGCGTTAACGACGTACGCTACGCAGAGCCACCACGAGTACATACATTTCTACCAAAAAAACAATTTCACGATAAGCATAGGCCTACAACAAGATGTTTTACAACGTCACCCAGGCAACATAAAAATATTTCTCATCAGGCTGAAGGAGTAATCACGGCCTCCACGAGCTGGTGCCTTGCCCATATGACATCCTGAGTGCTGCCAAAGCTCGTGCCAGAAAGTAACAGCATTCTAGAGTTCAAGATTCCCGAAATGTTAGAGTCTGCAGGTTCCGTGACCATCGCTACTCTCCACAAGGCTCGAATACTCGATATCCAATGGTCGAGTGTTGCCCCTTGGATAGGATCGAGCAAGTCTCGGCTGGCATGCAAATGATCGTGATCATAGGATGCGAGTTCATCTAGGTAGAGCGTGGAAGCGGCAAGAGTGGCCTCGTACGAGCATAGAAATCGAAGAATGGTTCGTAAAGGTTCCGTAAAAGTCTGAGGGGCTGTTTTAAGGGTCGTGGCGAGGCGAAGTAGAATTCTTGAGCCCAAGTGGACTAGACTAGAGTCTGAGCCTGCAAACATAAATGAATATAATACTCGTGTTTGAACACATAGCGGTAACGACGTACCATGATCCTGGGCGATTTTGTTGACTATCTGCGCGACGACATCTCGCCAATGTCCAGCGGTTGCCTTTTCTACCTGCTCATGATCCACAACAACTGCCATATTCTCGACAATTTTAAGGTATGCTAGGGGCTCTCCTGGGAGAATCCAGTTTAGCTGCATATATATCCAGGATAGAATGGACGAGTTCAATAAGAGCGATGTGGCCGCGTGCTTGTTTGCACTTGCGTTTATCAAAACCTAAAAATAGTGTCACCAGCTAGAAACATACAGCTATACTGGATCTTACTTCCAAAATGGAAAGCCTCAGCGTCCGATCTTCAATCGCAGATTGGAATAAGCTCGCCAAGAGATCCCAGGTATGTCGCCTCTTTAATACCTTCCAGTCTTCGCTGCTACGCATCCCATCTGCTAAAAATCTTAATACCCAACCTCGTTCACGCTTCCACTCTCCGGAACTGCTATATAAGAGCGTGTAAAGCATTGGTACGTCTCTTGGATCGAACTCGGGTCGTTGGAGCAGGAACCGTGATATCAGAGGGTAGAGAGGAGTGGCTGGTACAAAGATGTCGCGTATAGCATGTGAGAGCAGAAGCGTTGCGTAAGTTGGTAATCGAGGGATAAGGTTGGAAGGCGCAGTGAATGGTTGTGGAAATATATTTCGGAGCAAATCGAGCGTATAGACCAATTGTGCGCGTTCTTGGAAATCAACTTCCTGTTTTTTAACTGGTATAAGTTGAACATAGCGCATATACGACCAAAACTTACTGTAAGGCGAACGTAAGCAGTCGTCAGTGAGGCGTAGCCTAACTGTCGCATAGTGAGCCGCTTGGATGACAGCGACGATAATGCGAGACATAAGACGTTGGTACGGCACAGGTCGACCCACTGCATACTTGTAATCGGCTCGTCGCTGACCATAAGAGCAGCTAACAAGGGTAGCACGAAGTTAGGGTCGTAGATATCCGCCCTACGTTCAGTCCCTCCAAGTTCCGTAGCCCCTGGATCACGTCTCTGAGGGAACGAGGTACAAGTACGAAACATGATCACTGGATCGAAGCCGCATATAGTATTAAACAGATTCTTGGGCTGGGCATGCGATGCCTCTGGAGTCCAGTTGCCCAGGATAGCGATAGTTGACATTTGTCGGGACCTTTCAAAGAGCTGAAATATAGATAGGATCTGGGTATCCGGTAGATCTAGGGTTCCATGGTATACACTAAGCAGTGGAATGACGTGACTAGGATGGCAAGTGCTCGAGGGATGCTTGTAGAATAGTGAGCGTAATAGGTATACGACCTCATCTCTTGCAGGTGACGACGTCCGGCAAATTGGGGCGAACGAGGAATGATGAATGACTGATTGTAGTAATTTATTGGCGCTAGCGGGCTATAATATCTGTGAGCTCTAGCTACTTCGCCTAAATAGTAAGCTTACCTTCAGAGGTGTATGCTCCACCAACCCGGAGCAGATTTTCATCACCCTCGAAACATTGAGCCTATTTTTTATTGCAGCAACGATGACAGGTTCAACAAGATGTGCCTTGGCGTTTTGTATGTAATGTAAAAGAGATTCTAGCAAGCGACAGTCAACTTCAGTCCAGACTTCGATGCGATTCACTTACCGAAGCCAAGGAGAGCTGCTAAAAGCTCCGGCGAGTCGGATTCATCTTCAGCAAACCTTCGGACCAGCCAAAGTAACGTAGAATCCACGATCGAATCAACCAATTCCTCCCAACGGGGCGAATGTGACGCAGCCCACACAGCGAAAGAAAATATTTGTTGCTGAACCACGTCTCGAGGGTTGGATGGGAGCCGCTTTGAGACTAAACGGACTATCCGTTCAATTTCCGCGGGAAGACTGTGAGTCACGTTGATCAAGGCTTGAACGGCCCAACTTTGAGATTCGAGTCGTCCTCCGTGCTTAAACAGTACGCGCGCACAGCAATCCAAAACCCTGTCGACCGTCAGCTGAGACAATGGTAGTTGATCGGCTGACGCCCTTGCAAGCGCGGCCTGGCAATCCATGAAAGCAAAGCATAGCCCGATTGCGGATGCAGGTAGACTTGATTGATGGCCGACCCAGGTAGAAAAAGCTGCGCGGGCTTCTATAGATAAATACATTAATGCAGTACTTAGTCGTGTTAGTTGTGGTGTCTCGATCCACCTAGAGAACTCATGCCAAGAGACCGAACTAAGAATCCCCATTTTAGAAGTCCATTGGAGGCGAGCCAGCTCAGTAACTTGCATCAAGCTACCAGAAGATTCAATCAAGCCCAGGTTGAGCCCCAGAGGAAGTTGTCGTTCAGCAATTACTGGGGTGATTTCCAGTAGGTTGTGATATTTGAAGTGTGCAGGCACGCTGATGAGTTTGGGAAGAACTTCCAAGAGGTGTGCCGTAGTGTCTTTATCAGAAGTGCTGGAGCGCAGATGCATAGCGAGTCGGTCTAGGAGGTTCCAGGTAGCTGTAGAAACAGATTGCCAGTTTTCAACGAGACCCAGTGACGCCTTGAAGATACGAACGCTAGTTTGGCTTGGTATGAAGGGGATCCAAACAGTAAGTTGGGCTGCGACTTCCTGAACGAACAGTCGGTATTTTTAAACCTAAACATGTCTAATGGACTCACTTCAAGTTCTTTTACCTTCTTGCTTTTTAACAAACTGTTGCACCAGAATTGCGAGAATGGGGCGGAAAGCGCGCAATCGATCTCGTTGTTGCTTGACAATGTGCTTGAAACAATGTTTCGGGTATCTGTAATTTGCAATCAGAGCCAACTAAGACACTACAGGTGATATTACTTACAAGCTGCCCAAGCGGGTTCTAACATCAAGGCCTTCAAGTCTTCATAATCTCCGAACAGCGCCTGCTTAATCTCGGTGGCTTCAGGGATACCCGCGGCCCGTTGCGCGATGAGCTCAAAGGCAACGAGACAACTCGATATAACACTATCAGAAGATTTTCGCACAGCAGCACGAAGACTATGATGAACTAGGCCGCAAGACCAGATAATCTGCTGATCGGGTTGTTGTCGTAATGACTGAGCAAGTAACTTTTTTGCCGGAGCCGAATCGAAACTCTGGCAAAGGAATACCCAGAATGCGAGAGAGAAGCAAATGCTGAGAGGTAAGGCCGTGAGTAGAGACTCAAGACTCGAAGAGCGCAGATAAACTCACACAGTTGATATAACGTCCTTATCCTCGCTTAGCGTCGCTTCCGAATAAGCCCGCATATCTAACTCCTCCAAAAATGCGCCTAGTACCTTCCGATCCGTAGATAGCAGGTTTATCAGCCTTCTAACCTCGGGAACTCCAACCCTTCTGTCCAAGGTTCTATACCAGCGTAAAATACGAAGTGATATTTCCCCATCCACAACTCCATCCTCTCCAACATCCACCCCTTCCATCGTCTCAATAAATTGCGAGATTCCCGGCGCTGAAACGTCGTCTTCGTCCATTCGCTCGGACTGTTCTAGCTCCAAAGTCACCAAAAATGCGTCCAGATTTTGAACCACTTCCATCCCTCCGCTCTTTTCGCCCTCGTTTTCGAACACATCGCGCATATACCCAGTAATAGCTTTCCCAGATTCAATTTCCAACTTCCCGATCAGTGTTCGCACGAGCCTCGCCGCAAATAGAGCAACAACCCGACGAGCAGGCGGGCTCATCAGCTTGTTCTTGAGTTGTTCCAAAACAGTCATAAAGAGTGGGCTTGGCATGCGTGTTACATTGACGCTAGTGATCGGGCGGGCGTAGAGTTGATTTCCAAGTTCCAGGTATCGATAGGGTGTCTTAATGCACCTTGAGAGCACGTCATCAAAGAATTCCAGGAATCCAGTCACTTCTTCCGTGTTCCCTGGAAGCACGTCGACCCATGCACGGGCCTCTTTTGGATCATGCTCGAATAAGACGCTCGAACTAAGCAGCCGAACAACAAGCTCAGCGGTAGCATCACGTAGTTGTGGGTGAGGAGTCCGCAGATATAGGGCGAGTAAACGGTACATGTGGGTATAAGTCGATCCAGCTGCCAAACAAGTACATTAAAAAGACTGGAAAACAGCTTGCACAAAACTCACCAGGCTTAGCACTCCACACGAACTGATCGCTCTCTCCTAGAAGCCTCAGCACATGAATCTGGCACATTATCCTCATCCCGTTCTTCCTTTCACCCTCCTTGACGTTCACCTCGGTCTCCTGTAATAGCTTGCCAACGTCAAACCTCACTTCTCCCATCGCGTCCGGCAATACTCGGGCATAAAGCCATAGCAACCTTAGTGTACCCTCAGCAAGCAATACGTGCTTCGCTTCCATCCCCTCTTCCCTCCCTCCTTCGCCGAGAGCTTTGACGGCTTCTTGCGTAATGCCCATTACAACAGTCACCTCCGGAATCCTCCTTCTCACAACGTCCACAACCTCGGCGGTACGTGTCGCCCACCCCGAAGGAAACGACTCGAGCACGGCTGCCAGTTTGAGTAGACATTGTGTAAGAAGTCGAATCGTCGTGTGTTGTATCAAACCACCACTGGAGAAGTGCGCGGGTGTGTCGGGAACCGACAGGATGGGTTTTGTGAGCAGAGCTTTCGTTAACCATGTTCTAGTTAGCACGTTCGGCACAATATTTTCCACGATTGCACTGAGAAGAGGGGGCTCGGCTCGATAAACTCGTGCCGATGTGGGAGGTATTGATGTTTTTAGGTAGAAACTCTCAACCGGGACATCGGCTGCAATCACAACGTTCATGAATCCAACACTCGTAATCCACCGAGTCGAAAGTCGAGGCTCTAAGCTTAAACCAATTTGTGCAGCGCCTATATAAGAAAACATCCAATATTAATACAAAAAATTGCTTCAAAATGTTCATATCTTACCTTTCGCAAAATACGGCCCGACCAAATCGGGGCACGCAGCTAATATTCGTATGGCCAGCTCAAACTGCCTCGCATCTGCCGAAGGACGCAGTAGCCGTAACAGCTTCAGTAATAGTGGATTGTATAACGTCCCAGGCTTGGTCTCTTCCTCTCCTTCGTGCTCGCCATGGTGAGACGTGTACTCTTCGAGCGGGTTTCCTAAAGGGCGTGAGTACCACCCGTTAGAGCGGAAGCAAAGACCAGAGCCAGGATTGGTGCAGAGTGCGAGAAGGAAATGATGAGCGATGTCAGCCGGAGCAAGCGGATCAGTCGAATCTGGGTCAGTGCGAGCATAGAGCGGTTGGATCTATGATAAACAACGTGGTCAATGTAACCGCTGGCTAGATAGCCATTAACACTTACAAACATCCCAAGGCCGCCAAACACTTTGACTTTGAGGCTTTTCGGCACCTTAACATCACACCACACTTTCTCCCAACATGTTTCTAGTACCCTCCTGACAACAGCACCGTCATCCTGGGCCAGTCCCTTGAACAAGGTCGCAAATACGTCAAGAGAAAGAGAAAGTGGAAGCAGTGTGATTATAAGAGTCGTAAGTGCTGTACGTATGGACGGATGAGCGAGAGGTTGAGAGGTAGGAGTACGATGCCGATGGGAAAGGAGCTTGGGAAGGGCCTGTGCAACAAGATACTCAAAAATTAGATATATAACGAAAAATAGAGACCAACCTTGGCGGTCCAAGCAACCGTCTCGAAAGTTACACGCTGGTCGATTAGAGTAGCTGCATTGAGTACCTTGAGCGTAGCAAGTACAACGTCCGTTTGCCCGCCCGCTAAATGAGCGTTCAATCGTCTAGCATGGGTGGGATCGAAGAGCACCCTGAGAATAGCTGAAGCGTAGATAGTTCCACCATGTGTAGCGGCCAGTATAGATAACACATGAGCCAAAGACGTCAAGATCAATGACGTATACTTTTGATTTCGAGATGTCAATCGTAGAGCAAATGGATCCGCCCATGACACCTACATTGGACCCAGTATCCCAAATATCAAACAACTCCCTCGCACCCGAAGACTTATCAAGCCAGGCGGTGATAAGGACCAACCTTGCGTCTTCCACACTCGGTCGCTCATCGTAGGCAACTGTTATTTGGTTGCGAAACGAAACAAGGGCTATGGACAGCTCAGTTAGTCAATCCTTGAAATCTGTAGAAATTAAACTTCACCGTTTTTAAGGGATTCTGGATTACGAGTTGTGAGCGCTTCTATTAGTTGTTCCGCGCTATGGAATGTTGTTGCGTTTTGAGTCTTTGCTACACGAGGCCGCTTGGTCTGGGCCATCAAGCGTTGATGGTGGGGTGGACAAAACTTAGCCTGGGAGATGAACACGTGACTACTCCCTCGATCATATTCTGAAAGCTATGCCTTTCTACATTTGGTGTTTCCGTCCCATCACTCTGCTCTCGATGTCAGAACGCACGCCTGGTGCAACGTTGTAACCTCATGTACGATGAGTATATCGGTGATCTTGACCAGCCTATACTCCACGTTACGTCAACATCAATGGACAGATACACATCCATTCCCCCAAATCGACCGAATTGACGCACCCAAACTCCAATGGGTCTGGGCCACGCCCGTTCCACAACGTGTATTTAGAATACGGTCTTGAAAAATCTATTGGATTGACAAACTGAATTGCGCACCATGAACATTTACTAGGTCACTGCCTCACATCCACGGCTGCAGCATTCTGAATCACATAGCCGCATTTCAGTTCCGTTCAATATAAAGCATGAGTACCCCACAAGATGTAGCTGCAGGCCTCAGTTCAGGTTTTCTCTACGACCCTCCCACTCATCTACCACCATGTTGATTTCTTACGTACTGTTTGCACTTACCACTACTATCACACTGGCCTCGCCGCTCCACCCTCGTGCTACTCCAGATAACGCTGTTACTGTTGCGAGCACGACTAATTGTAAGACACCCCTCACCTCATCGCAAGATACGTTTAACCTCACGAGCCGCACTCAAACTTGACCAGATTGCATGATTATGCCCCGCAACGCCCACACCAACATTGGTGACTCCGAGTCCGAGGGACAGATGCAATCTTATTGCTCGGCTGAAGCGCGTAGTGATGACTCTCAGGGCCTGCTCCCGGACGATTTCTAGAAGCGAGTTACCTACAAAAATGGCAGCGGTAAGAACGGGCAAGAATACGCTCAACGTGAGTTATCGTCGTAGTTTCATTCCAGCCTGACTTCCTGAGTAACGATTATCAAAATTTCTACTAGTCACCGGGCGTATTAACGGGGGCTTCTCGCAACTCAATGATGATGACGGTGGTGGACAGTACGACTCGAGTGGTGGGGATGGTGGGAAGGGAAACCCTCGAGGTAGCGTTTGCATAGGGTGTGTCTACTCGGAATGGTTCAGAATGAAAATCCTCTCATATGCTGCTTTTTTGTCGTAGATTCAACCATTACGTCGAGATCGTCGAACCAAACGTTGGACGCGCGTGTATTCGATGCTGCCAGGACCCTGCTGACTGCCCTACTACCATGGACACGTCCGGTTGTCCCGCTATTATCCCGGGCACTTATTAATCGACGAACCTTTGATCACGGACTATGGACTTGAACTTTGGACAAAAGTTAGAAATACTTATTGTAAACACTCCTTCACGCAAGCGTCCGTGCGCTCGGTATAGTAATGAACTCTACCATTAAATCACAATACAATTCTTGATTGTATGCGCCGTGGGAAGCTTAGATATATACGAGCAGTTTGACCATTGGGCATAAATTATGTGCGTCAAAGTACCAGGAGAAGACCGCGAACGAAGTTGAGAGGTATGACCAGAAGCTACATTGAATAGAGTAGGCTGGCGCGCCAATTGGTTAGCGGTGATATGTTTTTCAACCATATATGTTCGCGCTTATTAGCATAGAAGAAAACTCTAACAAAGAGGACCTCAGAGAGACTATACTCACACTTCAATGAAGTTTCTCCTGATAATTTAGGAGCTGGCTGTCAAAAGACCGTCGTATGAAAAGTTTCTTTAAGCAGATCACTGTATGACGTAACTTGCGTTACACTAGCTGATTGAATTGGAAACTGCGACGCCACATGCATTACATCAAAAATGTAAACAAACCCCGCCTTGTTAGGATGGTTGGTTTTACTTAACAAACCCTATGGTAAACCACAGCCAAGGTGCGCAGAATTGGCAGCATGGGGCCTGTTATAAGTACAAAGAATTTTCTTTGGCAATAGCTGGTCGCAAAATCCAATCCTTTTGCCAACTATGTCGTAGTACTTTAATGACGCCCGACTACGACCTGCTCGAACAACCGTATAGCGCCAGTGGACATTTAAGCTTTCTCACGCTCTAGTCATATCCGAGTCCTAAAAACTTCCGAACCTTGGGGGGCGTGCTTCCTGGCGCTAGCTTCCTATTCGCACGCACTTTCAAATACATCTCTTTAAGCATACTCGCTTGTCAGGAGAATCCAGACCAACTGATATCGTTACGTACAGGATGTTTGAAGCTAATATAAAAACTCCGGGGTACCAACAATCGCATTCCTTCAACGTGTGGATAGCATCGTCAAGAGGCCCCATGTATGCGTCATTTCTGGCGGGCCACAAGAAGTTTGGGCAGGATCAGCAACATTTGTTCGATGATAGCCACACGGATTCGTGCTGGTTGTGTGGTGCGGACGATACATGCGGCAGCGCTCGGCTCAGTTAGGCACAAAAAGTCACGTGCCGGATTGCGTGACCTGTCGCCATCG
>WSTH01001849.1:0-10471 GCA_019616345.1 Ceratobasidium sp. 395
CGGCGACTATATTAACTAGGTAAACATATGCGATCCGCAGCACGAAGCCGATTCACAAGAACGATCCTATATGATACGCTGGTTAGAGGTTCACCGAAATTCGGAGCTTTAGGTGTTTTAAGCTAAATTCGTCTGCATGCTGTAGTGCTTATCTGCTGGAACCATAGTTTCCTCGGGGCGTAGACGAATCCAATGCTACCTCAATACTATCCGTCAAGTCTCCATTGACCGTGATGATAGCATATAAATAGCCAAATAGAGGCTCATACTTATCTGACGGGGAGACTTTAGTAGACTAAACCGACACCTAAGTGCCAAACGACTTGCCACGCGTTAAGGCCTCGGCTGGATTCGTAATCTTCTGCAGTTATGCGATCCGCTCATATCACGATCATACCTTCTAAGACCTCCGTGTGGTCTCGAGGTCTAGATAACGTAGCGTTAAGTAGATGACTAGTCACTCTCAAGGAGGAGCTTTTGGTAGCCGCCAGGACTTTGACGCTGACTGCAGTGTTTGTTGGGCTTGGGCGTTTTCCGGGGCGTAGTGTAGTCTTATTCTAAAGGGGTCGGCCGGGGTACGTCAGATGGGCCTGGATGCATGTCTTTAGAGTTCTCGGTTAAAAGTCAACTGTAGGAAACCATAGCGCGACTTGGATTTGGTTCGGATTTGGTTCGGATCGGGAGGTGTCTTGTATGCGCCGGGCGCTTACGACGCTGGCGGTCACGAGACAATTGCCGATCTGAGCTGACTTTGGTGGCCGACCATCACCCCACCTCCACCTCAACGCTAATGTTCTCCTCTCGAAACCAGCGGGATGAAGCATTATACGAGTCTCAGAATGACTCCAGACTAGATGATCTTCACTCAAAACTGAGGACACTGAGACATGTAAGTCACGGTAGAGTTTGGTGGCCGGGATCCCCGTGACAGATTTTCCTGAATATTTACAGGTAACGATCGACATACACAACGATGCGCACGCACAGAACAGGGAGTTAGGAGACACAGTACGTTTTATCTTGCCGCTTGTTGTAATGAGAGGTTATTAAGCTGACCCCTACTAGTCAAACATTTTTTCGTCGTTCCAAACAACACTATCTTCGTCTTCGCAACGGGCTGCAAGAGCGTTCGGTATTGGGCCAGGTGGGATGAAGCAGACACGATTAATATTTTATATTGTCGCTGGGATTTGTGGGTTCTGGATTTTATGGAGGGCGTGGGCGTGGTGGGCGGGACCTGGCGTCGATGTTCCAAGTTGAGGTGTGGGGAGTATGGCTCTGTACGGATGATATACTAGTTTGTTTCGAGTTTTGTGTTGTGGAGGTGAGCAGTTGTCCTTCTCCTCGTGACCGACTGGGTTGGCTTATTTTGCTTCTATTGTTTTTCGTCCAGTGTACAATATGTTCGCTTTATATGTTTATCTACCACCCGTTACTTCCTCAACCACACCCGAGTCGGTTCCAATACAAGCTCAGTCATCTCGTAGCCAAAAACCACCCTATCATTTCCAGTGTCTCGAACCGATCTCGCCCACGATTAATCGAGATCACAAATGCCTAGAAAACACACGGAGCACCCGAATCCCTACTTCTAGGCTGCTGGAGCTCGAAATTCGGAGCCCTTTTGACTCCTTTGGGCTCGTAAATAATCCCTTCGACCGAGACGCTGAGAATGATTCACTTGCACCTGGGCTGGTTTGTTCGGTAGTGAGGAGAGGCCGCCGCACCATTTCTGTCTCGGGCAAACGGAACATGCGGAACTCTTCCAGCTGTCTGTTGTCGGTAGTTTCGTCCCGCGACCATTGCGAAGTCGCTTGTTCAACGCCTAGGCTTATCCGATGCAGTTGCCCGTAAGAACTGTTGTAATTATATCCATAATATTGATGTGTCATTTTTATCAAGGGGATCGGCCGGAAGGATTCACGCATAAGTATACGCGTGTACTGTTGACTGACCGACTCATTGTGCCGAAAGGCTTGCTATGCCTATGTACTAACTCAAACGTCTCTTGTATATATAGTGTAACTACTGTTCGTTTGATCCACATCGTTCTATGAATACACTGTGATCCTCTCTTTCACTGCACGATCTGCTAAGTCGTAGCTTTGAGTGACCTAACGTTTCGGGATAAGCCACCACAATTCAGAGACAGGATTTTTGGACGATTATGGTGGATAATAATTGACTTATTTGACCGTCTGCCATCAGGCTCCGGCACCCGTTTCCGGGTGGCATGCTTTGACGTGTTTGCCAACAGGGCAGTGTGCTTAACTGCAACGACGACTACAGTAAGCAGCAACTCAACAATTAGCTAGGTTTCGAGTCGACTAATTCCTATCTTCCAGCCACTAGGAAGGGCTCTGAACTCCCGTATCATGCCGGAGGAGTATCAAAACGTACAGCTTAGCGATATAAAGTTTGTCAAAAATCGACCATCACACGCACAGTACTTTGACACATCCGTGAGGTTATTGATCATCTTTAACCCGACATCTTCTAATCCAGCCACTCTCAGTCAGCCCCAGACAGACCGAACGTAGACCAACCTCATATAACCCCTGATCAATTCTCGTTTGGAGGTCTTGGAAATACGCCTTACGAGCGTCTTGCAGCAGATAAACCGGGCGAACAGTTGGCACCCGAAGGCGCGATATGGAAGATGTATGTCGATGAAGCAAAGGAGTACGATAGCGAACTGGTGGACGGAAAAAACAGGAACCTGGATATGATGCTACTCTTCGTATGTTGTTCTCCGTGAATCGGGGCGCCACCTACGGTACTGACGAACCAAAACGATCTAGGCCGCGTTGTTCTCAGCTATTCTAACCGCTTTCATTATCGAGTCCAAAGATCTGCTCCAGGAAGACCCGGCCGATCTATCTACCGCCCTTCTACTCGCCATCGCACAATCTCAACAACGAATGGAGCAAGGAAACCCTCAAATTCTACCTCTTATCGAGCGCCCGGAATTCTCTTCCTCTATGTCCGCTCGATGGATTAATGGACTCTGGTTTACTGCTCTCGCTTTGTCGCTCTCTGCCGCGCTGGTTGCTATGTTAGCTAAGGAATGGCTGACCGCGTTCGTAGCTTCTCGCCCTCGACCCGCATTATCACATGCCTTGCTGCATCAACAGCGGCTCCAGGGACTAATCCGATGGAGAGCCCTTCATGTAGTCGACTTCCTTCCAACTATGCTGCATATATCTCTGCTTTTGTTCTTTCTAGGTCTTGGTATCTATCTTTGGACGTTGAACTGGGCCATCGCGATTGCAGAAGTGATTTTAGCAGGAACAACCGTAGTCTTCTATATTGTGACTGGACTACTCGGTGCATTGAACGACTCTTGCCCTTACGCTACCCAGATCTCAAAATACCTGCGTGTAGTAATAGCTTCATTTTCTCAGACATCCAAGACATCTGAGCATCACACCGTCATGAACGAACCAGTCAGCACGGAAACCCCAGATGAGCAATTACGAGCGTTACTATGGCTGATTGATAATACACGGGATCCAGCGGTTGGTGACTGCGCCTGCCAAGCTCTGGCCGGACTTCGGGTCCATCTCAAGGTCGATGAACAAACACAAGGAACAGATGCAACGCACTACAAATCGGCAGCCGACCAAAAACTGTCTCGGCTTAATCTCATGAGCGATCTATATGATGCGATTCAAACACGCTTTGTCGACTCCAGGGCCCGGCTGTCGCAGGAGCCCGTCGAAAACCAAGGCATGCACATGGCGCAGTACGCGAGTGCAATGCCGGCGCTTGTCTACTCGCTCGAGGCGTACGGGAAGATGGAACCAGGGGCAAATGTTGGCTATGATATGAGATCAAGGCCTGTACGTGAAAGTTTATGCCGCCTATTTGTACCCAAATTAATGATTGATTATTAGCACCAGTCGATTCAATCACCCGCCGCGTCTGCACTGGAGGCAATGGATACCATCTGGACAGATGATTGCCCTGGACTAACTCCTGATTCGTACGCAACTTTAACCTCTGTCGATCTTCGGCTTATAAGGGCAGTAATACTTGCTCATCCTAATCAATCTAAGAATCAAAACGATCTGCTCAACGAGCAGGCCTTCAGGGCCGTTGCCACCCTCGCTGACGAGGCGTCTTTATCTCACGAGGGGGAACTTACCGGTGAATCATCCGCTATTGAGATGCAACCTCTTGCCAAAGCCCCTTTAGGAACGTATACATCGCTATTCCAGCTCCGGGCTCGTTACAGTCGTAATCTCGTTCGCGCCGGCTATCTATTGAGCTACCATAGCCGATACAACGTCACCATCAGCGCTCGCTCGCTAGCATACCTTCTGGAATCGATACTGCTCACGGTACGGTGCGGTGAACTGAACCCCGCTTCCCATTTGAGTACTTGTCTTCCTCAGTCTGAAGATGACGATACTCTGCCTAGCTTCGATGTCAACATACTGAGTGACGACAGATCTCACACGGTGGATCCTTTTGACATCGGTGACGAGGATGGAATCATTGCCGGGCTAGTACAATTAATTGCTTCGGCAGGAATGCAGAACAATCCACCTGTAGAACTCGCTGCAGGACGATGCCTAGTGATAATCGGACCTATGCTACTCAAACGATGGGTGAAAATGACGAGCAAGAGCTCGGAAACGCATCTTGATCGATATTCAGCCGGGTCTCAAATCGTGAAGCATACACTCAAGTATTGGCCCAAGGCTCGTGGCACGAATCAACTGGAAGCTATGGCATACTGGACGCTGAAGCAACTACTCGTAATTGCTACGATTGCCGTTTCGTTGGTTGATTGTCCTGGAATGACTGATCTTTCAAACATCGCCTGTGTAGCACTCTGTCGGAGAGCCATGGCGGCCTCTGGGCGCACTGCCATGTTTGAGTTAGCGGAGGACCATGGCCAGTTGTTGTCAGACCTAACTCGCTTTATAAGGTTAAATTCATGGAGACTGCACTCGGATATCCCCAAAATGTTCTTGGATCTTCTCTTGACCGAAGTTTTCGAGCGCTCTCTATTCCGCAGTCGAGGGATGCGTTCGTCTGGTTTGCCGCATCTATTACACCTTGTGGCTATGATGCCCGTCCATCTTGAAGAGCTACAAAAGTTACTTGCAGATCTCCATCTCATACTAAAGGAAGAAGTTAACGACCCTCATCTGCGCAATAGATACCTCCTGGTTTTCACAAATACCACCGATGGCTTCAGGACCTTATCCAACATAGGACATCACCCAGAATACCGCGCTGCTGTCACGGATTGTATTACGAAAATTATACATACCATTTGTCTATTCACCAGGCTCCGGCGAAGAGACAGTACACTACACGCCTGTGCTGTTCCCGGATTTCTGGAGGCCGTTTACACATCACTGATTATCAATGCTGGAAAAAGTCGAGCCGATGCGTTGGAAAGATCAAATCACATATCATCGCTCATGGGGGACACCCTCTCCGTATTACGCTCCTTGGGTCCTGAAGCGAGGAGCGTCGCCGAAACATGCGAATCAGCAGAGCTCATATATCATATCGTTGAAGAACTGGCCAAATGCTCCCAGCAGTTTAAGGATATTGCAGAGGAAATGGCGGAGTGGGGTGATGTCGACGCTATACGACTTCAGGGACTAGACCAACTCTTCAATGAGCGGTAGCTGGATATAATGCTAGGCAATATTTCTTTGGTACTAAAAATCTTCGAATGTTATTGATGGGCCTTTCGCACGGACCAAATTATGGCGTCTACCTATAATATCACGGTCATCATAGATTCTAGTAGAAGAAGCACGGGTGTTACCGCTTGTTACTAGCGATGCAAAATTTACATCGTGAATAGCAGGATAGCGAAAACACAGAGCAAACATGGCGACTATATACATGGAACCTGTTCACAACTTAAATCACGGAAAACTGTTCCCACGAAAGAACGCTAGTCGGAGCAGGAAGGATCCTAAGGTCACTAGGTTGGCCATTAAGCTTTCAGATTCAGCTTGCCAGCTTCTGTCCAAGGCATGTCGTGGATCGGTCGTTTGTCTAGGCTATCCTTCCGCCTCTTGTGACAGACCAGATCATCAGTACTACTAAGTGCGCTCGAAATTATTAGGACATACCCATAGCTTCATGGCCACCATATTAGTTTGGCTAAAGGGAAAGCGCCTCGTTTGGGGATCCCAAGCTTCTTCCATAATCGTTGTGTCGTATAAATCAAATGTGCGGCGTACACCTGTGTAAAACGCGACAAAAAGCTCAATAGAACCGCAACCTGAGGTGAAGTAATAAATATCCTCTTTAAATCCCGGGGCTTGCGAAATGTGGCAGGAGGTCCATACGTCGTCCCGATTTTTGCAGCCACACTGCGAACGAGTCCACGGTAGATCGATTCCAAACGGGCGGCTCTCTGGGGGCGCGTGCTCAAATCTGCTGATTTGCAGTGATTCATGGTCCCAATTTTGCCGCCACATCAAAATAAAACCGGTTCGGGGGTACGCACAATCTGATCTGCACCACGTCCGAAGTAAGGATCTCCTAATCGCTGACCCCATGAAACAAAGATGTACTAATAGCTGGGGAAGAAAATCAGGTAATCCTGATATTGGCAAGCCGAAGCGCTGTGTAAATAGGACAACTGAGTGCCAGGGACGTCTGTTGACATAGGAGTTAGCGATGCCGAACAGTGCACATATATACTCACAAGTTTACTGTTTGGAGTATGTTGTTAACCGTTTCGTCTTTGAACCAATATTGTCCGCAGGGAATCAGAAATAACCTTGCGCTTGTAGCATCACGCGCCAAAGAGGTTAATGTACTTGTATGGCGTTCGATCAACACTCCGTCATCGAGGTTCTGTAGACCCTCATTCTCGTTCTGAGCTGTCGTCGATGGTTTTCCTTTTATATCCCTGTTTGTGAGGAAGCTAACGACAAGATGATACGTCCCTCTTGGGAGCAGCCTGATGTAGTTTTATGTAATGTAAAGTATGATTGTAAAAATGAGAAAACGTACTCTCGGCGGATCCTCTCAGCGTGTTGAGGATCAAGTTCGTGTTGAAATCCCAGCATCACTTGAACGACATGGATCCCGAAGGCAGCGAGGTTGGAAGAATATATCGACATCAGACATTCGGCCTGAGCTTGAAGAGATTCGAGATAAAACATGACGAGCACAGTCGAAGAGTCGGCAACAGCCAGACTCAGATTGAAACTGGGACCATTGTTAACAATATACTATGAAATCAAGAAAGTTAGCCTACTATTGAGTATCACGAGTTTAGTACGTTACGTCTGGCCGAGAGTTTTCATCTGCCCACAAACATTCCGGGCAACGAAAACGCTTTTTATTAGTGGATATACTGAACGGAATGGTGACACATGCTTCGGGTTCGGGGGTGTTAGGGCGGCTTGGAGTGGAGTCGACTTCCCCCATCAGGTCATAGCAGACCACGCGATTACAGTTATTGCATCCTATAAGCCTCTCCCGAAGATTACAGTAGCAGCAGCGCTAGGATCATATATAAGTAGAGTATAAACAGGGTGCATGCAAAGGAGAAAACAGTGATTAACAAGATTTAGACGGTACGGAGTATTAGTTCAAACTCATTACGTACCGAAGTGTTCTCGGTATTCAATATACTCATGGAGTTCTATCCCATTGACAGGGTTGGGAGCGACTTTCTGAGCAGGCAAATGACCCTATACCTTGTGTTTGACACTTGCCAAGATTTGCTCGGATATCAGAATGGCAGCGGAAGTTGAACGATCCTTGTTGCTTCATGTCACGTGACAATAACGATGTGGATTCCGCGCAATTGTTTCGAGTTTGACCGTGAACAACTCTTGACAGTGATATCAAGGTTAATTAGCCGCATATATGCTGGTTGAGAATACTTATTATGCTAAATTGCGACGCTTGTGTTAGCGGAAGAATCTAATCAATTGTCGTCTGAGTTGGTTCGCGCTGTAAGCCTAAACTGATTGAAACTGCGCTCAAATACCCATCTTATCTATTCTCGATAACAATCTCTCTACTATCTATTTACATGCATGCGCTCGTCCCTCATGTATATAAGACCGAGCCCCTGTACACTCAGTTCTCCATCTTACAATCGAATACGAGCTTGGCTAGTTATCATTTCCGCTTTCTCCTAAGCTCTCAACATCGCCAATCCCCTCGTCCTCAACAGCTCAGCCCTACGGGCCTCACACACGGCAAGAGGTTACGACCCATATGAATACATTCAATTCAAAGCTTGATGGATTGATACAATGGGGGACAAGTGACAGTTGGAGATGAATACAATGAGACAGCGTAAAACAACAACCGCGCAGAGTGCTAGTGTGACGATGACTTTGAAGTAAAAATAACTAGCAAAGAGTAGGCTGACTACGTTGACTTCTTCTGGTGTCTAAATGTAATATTGAACCCTGCTCAACCGTGCGTTTCTCCTCTGTAACTACCATTTCTCCACAACTGCACCGGACACGCACCCGAAATGAGCGCACTGGTCTTTGGGTGATGCCCAGTCTTCACCTTTACCTGATGGAAATAAACAAATGAACCCGATTAATACCCATGAAAATGAATGCTAACCTCCGAAAAACGTTTGAAAGTGAGCTCCGCGGAACACAACGTCTTTATCGACCCTCGTTTCCAGGTTCCGTACATCAATGACTAATTGACCGTTTGCCCAGAGCTGGATGATACCTTTGTGGCCAGAGGTCAGCCTGGTTGATCTGATATCGGTGAACTCGCTTACCATTGGCTTGCCCCACTTCGTTTAGTCTTACTCTCTCCGCAATCGTCGTCCATTGACCAGGCACAAACGAGAAACTGCCTCTTGCAACGGACCACCCGAAGTCGGGGTTACAATGCGTCATTGGTGGGACGTCCTTGAGCGCAGCTTCGTTGGTCGGCGTTGACGGAATGTAGGCATAAATTTCTGCCGCACCATTGGCCCTGGAGCCGCCTAATCAAAAAACGACTAAGCAATCAAGAAGGGGACGTACCGCCACATTAAACGAAGACTGAAACACTTGTCTCTACTTTCTTGACGTCCTCCCGAGCACCCATAAGCAAGGTCTTTAGTCGCACCCCCATCTGTCAACTGAACGTTAGATCGCGAACTGCATCCATCCCCGAGCGTTACTCACACAGCCCAGGTATTTTCCCTCCTTTAACAAAGTCGAATCCCTCCTCAAACCGAATCGAATACGAGAATAACGCATCTCGGGCGCATTCGTACTCGCATGCTCCACCTGGACCACACATATAGAACCCGAATCCACCTTTGATTTTGCCTTGCGGGTTGATACTGCCCTGCGGGTAGAAGGCCTCCCAGGCGTGCACACCATCAACTTCGACAGAACGATGAGTAAACCCAGGAGTGGCTTTCTCTACGCCAAGTGCGCGATCGGTAAGCGGAAGGAGATCTATATTATTCGAATTGAGGGAGGCGCAGTGGGGAAATGTTGTAAATCCTCGCAAAATGGGCAAAGGAAATATGTGCGAGGGATCAATACTGTGATGAGAGATAGCAGGTAATGATTGTTGAGAGTCTGAGGACTTGTCGTCGATATGTAGTTTAGCCTTGAGTTTATCGAGCATGGTGGTCGAGCTGTGGTTATGTTGGCTCGTGACGTCAGGCCGCAGGCTGTGCCGAGCCAATTCGGCCTTACGTTACGTCAGCCATAAGTCTGTCACCTAACAACCACCATGTTAAAACAAAGACGACCTTTCTCTTTTCTTATCGAGCCCAACTCTATCCCGTCATAAATCAACGTACGTCAGCTGTATTCGATAGATCTCCGCCGATTCTTGACCATTGATGATATGCTTAGCTTCGAAGATGTCTTTGGCTGCATCACATGCTGTGCCGATTAATCAACAATTCGCTAGCCTGGTCCAAGGGCGACAAAAACCTGATCCGGATCGACTTTCCACGTGGATGGGAGAGTCGCACCGGAGCAGTTTTCGACTGGTATGCTCGTCGAAACTGCAAGCGAGCCATTTCAGTTCAGCACCGGCAAGACCGCGCCGCTCCTTCCACGAGTTTCTTGTCTATAAGCTAGTCGATGGCAACCTAAGTCGGTTCGAATGTGTTGGAGATCCAGACACTCGCTTGAATGCAGTCGATCAGCATGGCTCGCTCGCTCATGATAGCGGAGGCTTTTTCCTCGTCTCAAGCTGAAGTTTCGATAAGTCATCAGAAGTACTACTCGACCTGACGTTGCCATGCGAACTGGATCTCATGGAAGTACTTGCAACATGTTACGCACTTCAACAGCTAGATGACACTCGCTCTTATACGTTACCACGTTTAACTGCTACTTCTTCTGCTAGTCTATCCTCATAGTATTAACTCGGCGTGTATCAGGCTAGGATAGACTTCTAGTAAAGCTCTAGCCAGACGTAGTGAGGCAGGTTATACCGTACTTCGTTTCAGTGACTCAACCGAAATACTCTAAACAACTCTCACGAT
>WSTH01001850.1:0-10469 GCA_019616345.1 Ceratobasidium sp. 395
GGCAGAGAACCTCCGCCCCCGGCCCCCATTATCACTCCTGAAGGCGAAGAGGAATACGAGGTTGAGAAAATTTTGGATTCCGGTTATGACGCCAAACGAAACGTTTTATACCACGTCAGTTGGAAAGGCTGGGGCCCCCAAGACAACACCTGGGAGACCTACGAGAACCTGAGCCGACATGCATTAGGAACACTCCGCGACTTCCATAAACGCCATCCAAGGGCTGTCAAGGATCACCGGATCTAGACGGGGGGTAGTGTCATGACCTGACACGCCTTCCAATATATATTCTGAATATTCTCTTATTTACTATACTCTTTCTTGGATAGTTCCCTTTTTGGGTTTATTTTATATCACATGACTTATGGAATGTTCTGGATCGCTGAGTCATCCTATTTCAACTGTGGTTGCCAATTACTGTATGACTCACGATCACACCATACGTTTGCGCATGTAGATTTGATAGTGGCTTCTACATGTATATAAGCAGGGTCGAGTTCAAAGAGGTCTCCTCAAGAACTCGACCTCTCGTCTAATAGAGGTTTTATTCTTACTATTCTTTTATTCTGAATAAGGCTTGACATACCCTAAGTAACGTCCCGGGGCTATGGCGTTCGAAGTGTAAAAATACACATTGCACGCACGAACCTCGATTTTGATAGTATTTTTTATAGGTAATTTGTGTGTGTGAAAATGATGATTTTTAGCATACTTTTACGCATGTACACATAAAAAAGCGCACATAGTGTTGATGAAAGCATTTGCATAGGCACGTTATGTTGCAGCACTACACATATTGGTTTGTTTAGGCACAATCCATAATAGCATCGCATGTTTCTGACATAATTTGCATGCATATATGCACCTAACCAGTGCCATCTTTTTATTATGCAAATACTAGGTTTGTGCATTATAGGATATGTAGCTGGGTGTAGAGTGTGCAACACATATTTTGAAACATGCAAGTGCAGGTACACATATATAAACTATATGGTGAAAGTTCTGCATATATGCACTTATAAAATACTATATATGCGCTTTTAAAATATGCATATATGCATATTAATTCATGCACACTTGACTCAAAAAGCATGTATTACACTCTCATACATGTTCATACTGATATTCTATCCTAATCTTCATCTGACTCGCCAACTTCATCAGACTCATACTGATACTCATCACTGTCCTCATTTTCATCATCCCCACCTCCAACTTCCTCACCCTCGTCTCCAACTTCCTCACCCTCGTCTCCAACTTCCTCACCCTCGTCTCCAACTTCCTCATCCTCAACATCAACAGCTGAGACCTCCTGTTCCACATATTCATCGTCACCCTCCCAAATCTCTTCATACCACCTTGGGTTTGGGTGTTCTGGACGAGGTAGACCGCTGCGCGCATAGAAGTCCTTAATCTTTAGAACTTGGACAAACCTTGGCTTCCCTTGCTCAGATTTGCCGCGCATCTTGATCTGCTCACCCGAGAGGACGCGACGTTGCAAGCTGACCGCGTTCTGTAGACGCTTTGCACATTGGATCGATGTACCCCAGCGATAGTAACCAGGCTTGGTAACTGATGTAGTGGTGCCATGATAGTCTAGTGGACCGCGCCAAGTAAGAGAAACGACGCCTGCACATGAGCCAAAGTCGATCGCAATCCCATAGTCTGGTAGGACAAAGTAGCCACCACTTGTCATAGCCCTAGCTTCCTCTGGATTTTCAACAAGTCGGCCGTCATCATAGGTAGGGAACCACTGGCCAAAGGTGTATGTTGTCGCATCCTCGTCTTTGTGGATCCCATTACGGAAGTCCAAGGTGGTGACAGTGAGGTTGGAAGCTGGTGCACTAGTCCCATCCTGTAATAGCCAATAAGCATATGAACTACATAATTCAAAAAAAATGTACCTTTAAGCCCAACTCCTTATCATCAATCCTTGGCAGACGATGTTTCCGTATGAAATCGTTGTTGAAACCATGCAAGGCAGGGGCTTGCATCTGGAACTTGCGACCAAAATATGTCTAAAGCCAAATATGTCAGTATCAATCATAAGACAAAGCGCATACGTACAGCAATACGGCTGTGAGCAACCTGGTACCCCTTCAGCTTCTTTTGGCCATCCTCTGCACGTGCGTAAGTCCCGCCGCGATGCCCCTTGTCTGTCCCCTGACGCCAACCAAAAGCAATCATGCGTCCACCTAGAGAGAACGAATCAACAACTATGCTTCAAAAAAAGAAAAATTACTCGCCAGCTCCAGGTACGTTATGCGCCTTGTTCCCATCAATGTACGGGCCTTCATCAAGTAAGCGGGTAAAGTGCTTGCCGCAGAATTCAACCTCCTTTTTCTCCTGCTCGTGCATCTTGGCAAACGGCTTGAAAACAGCAGAGAAAACGAGATCTTCCTTGCCATCGGCATCTTTGCCATAGCCAAAAATTGACCCGCGATCGAACACCTGAAAACCATATCGATGGACGTCGTCGTTCTTCATGACCTCGCCTGCAAACTGCCCAAGAGTGATACCATGCTCTTTTCGCCACCGTTTCCCTTGCTCTTCAATTGGGAATGAATAGACTCGCTCATCGGGGTCACCCTCGTCAAACGATGTGATGCGATAACCGGCAGCAAGTTCAATCGCCTCCTTGTCGGTCAACTTGTCAATTGCCTTGCTCCCGTGTATGGGTTGCCCCATCGTGTCACAGGCTCTGATGAGCTGCATTGCCTGCGTAGCACCTGGGCAATTGATCAATAGGCTGAATCACTCAGAGCAATATAAAACTTACGGCGGGCAAAGTTACGCCTCCAGTTCTTTTTCTTATTTGGCCCCCTCTTTCTGCGATGCTAAAATTCGTATGAAAATACGTGTTAGTTTGAGTACAGAGTGATTAAACAGGTGTGGACCTACTTTGCGCTTTATCTTAAACTCGGTAGCTATAATAGCCCATTACTATATCAGTCAAACAGCTTGAACTGTAACCGCATACACGTACATGTTGCTGGGACGTTATCAAGCTTGATAACCTTTGATCGCTTTGGTTCTGGCGCCCGTTTGTACTCTGGCTGTAGCGCAAGGTCAGAAAATAACAGAATGTATGCGGTAAGTGAACTCGTAGGCATACCGAGTCGGGTGCAGAAATTGCAGTTACTAATAAATATAAATAGTCGGTCAAAAATTTACTGCATAAGTGATGCACAAGCACACTTACCAGGACGCTTGCTAGGTTGGGACCCAGGAGCCTGGGAATCTTCGACGATCTCGACCTCAACAGGTGGGGGTGTTGACGGTAAGTTTGTTGAATCTGGTTTGTTCGTTGGATTGACCTCGTTTGTTGGGCTTGATTCACCAGCATTCGCCCTTGAAACATCTGTTGTGGGCGCTGCTTCAGCGGGTGTGGTATTCGTGGATTTTTTTAGCTTGTTCTTGCTACGATTACGGTTGCGCCCAACGTTCTTGCGCTGGCTACGGGACAAGCCCTGTAGCTAGATAGATTTGTTTGTTAGACGGATACGAATGATAAATCTAATTGGTAACATACGTCGGCGGGCACAGTGACCGTGGGCAAGGTTTGGTTTGTAGGCGCACTAGCTTCAGGCTCAGACATGATAAGAATAGAGGGTAAAAGAGCCGGGAGCTGATGGAAGAGAGCAAAAACTTTTGCGTGTTCTGGATTACAAATCCGCTAAGCGGTTATTTGACAACAGCTTGTCAAACTGTTGGTTCGCTAGGTTTCGTGGTCGGGTTTAATCATTCATATGATAGGGAGATATATAATTTATTTGTACGGAATACATCAACAGAATCACAGACCGCAAAGAAGACCGTCGGAAAGACGGAATCGACGAGGGCGTCAGCCGACGCGGCTGCTTGGCCGAAGGGCTACTCACAGCCTGCTGGGCCACACCAGTGTCGAGGGTGCTAGCGTTCAAGGCATGCAGCGCGTCGGGCGTGCGCATGTGCGAGTGTCCTTCGGGTGCCTTGGGGTAATGATGAGCAGCCTTGGGGGTTCTGGCAAAGCCCATGTTGCCTGCCGTAGGCGTGCTCGACGGTGTAGAATCGGCTGCCTTTGAATGTTTGACCGTGCTCCAGTTTTCTGAGCTCCCGCCACCAGACAGGCAAGCTAGTATCAATATGTCCAGTGTTGCACGGAATCCAGTCCTGCGAGTGAGGCGTCTTTTGAGGCGAGGCGCCGTATCCATGCAGGTCTTTCTGAGGAGTCTGAGGACCAGAAAAATCCTTTGGTGGAACACTGGGTAGCTTCTTCTGGGCGTGTGACGAGTCCCTGGACGATCCAGAGGGCAACCTCAAGTTTGGCGCATTTGAGAAACTCTTGCTCGGCTGTCGAGTTGGAATAGGTGGTAGGGGTGAAGTTGGAGACGTGATGGTCATGCTCATCGAGGGGAACACAACAGTCTTGTTGGGATCGCCGGACCCAGCCATCTCAGACGCAGAGTCAAATACACCTTCTCCGCCCATTTCCGTATTCGGGACAGATCCTGGGAAAGTGACCCCGGCACTCATCAGAGGCGTCCTATATGCAGATAAATCCTTCAACAATGGCGGCACAGGCAGAATCTCCGCCACCACCCCATCTTCACCAACGAGTCCACCAGCCTCGGCCACGGCGTATCCGCTGGACGCATTGCTACCCCCGCTGTTGCGGCACAACTTTCGGCTAGACAGAGACGTGGAAGTCAAAAGAGAAGCGGAATCCCTGGAGCCTGTAGTGGGCGTTCCCGTAAACGTGGTTGAACCAGCAGAACTTCGCTTTTACCAGACAGTCCATCAAGCTTCCGCAGAGCCTCGGCAGTAGACGAATCTTCAAGAGCAGCCCACCCTTCTTGAGTGCCGCGCGAAAGCGAATGCGCAACAGAAGGCGACGAATAATGAGATGGAAGTAGTGGCGTGTCTGGAGCAGGAGCGGTGGCAACGTGCTTCATAAAATGCTGGATGGAGCTGGTCAAGGGCGAGGGTGGCAGATGAGAAAAGTCGTGTCGTCTAGGATGGGTAACATCGTGAAAAGACGAAGTCAAAAATGAAGAAGTCTGTCTAGCATGCTTTTCGTTCGTCGCGCGTGGGTCATATTAGCCGATGGAGGGGATTTGTTCGCGCTGGTGTTCAAGGCAACACTGTCACCGCGTCTTCGCTCCTTGCCCTGCCCACGCTCAGACGGTTTAGCTGGAACACCGACTCCAAGGCTACAACGGCGCCTAACAACTTTATCTTCAAGCTCCTGATCTCGCTCTAAAGTTCCATTTCTTGTTCCGTAGATGCAGCAAGAGAAGAACTGGTCGTCTTAGAGACGAGCGCGCCGCTCTGATCCATAGCGAATTCGTCCGAGGTCCGCTTGCGTGCTTTGATGGAGGTTTGCTAATGGTACGCAGAGGGGGGAAGCGCGGTGGACCCTGTCGCTGGAGAAGACTAGGCTGATACATCGATTGGGCTGGGAACGATATCGATAGAGGACCCGTTGGCATCGCGGTAATGAGAATAGCCACCGCTCAATCGCTTTGGAGGAAATAGAAGGAGCGGGGGGCCGTCCAGCGGGTTTGCGCGGCGGCGGCTTGTAACACATTTCTTCGCCACCGGACCCTTCGGTCATCGACACCTTGGACTTGATAGATCGGTACGCGGGATGTGGAGATTCGAGCTCAGCGGGCTGGGAGGTGCCCTCTTGGGGACGCGCTCCCGTCGAATGGATAGACACGAGGGAAGTTCGAGAAGACATGCGATGGCTACTGAGCGCCGTACGCGGAAACTTGGATGATAATAACTGGGAGGTAATTGCATGTTAAAACAAAGTTAAAAACGAGCGCTACCAAGCACGTACCCTGCTATCGCCAGTACAACTTGCGTCAGTTGCCTTTATGGTCATGGACTAGCCGAATCCGAGTCGTCGCCGGGAACGTGGACAGAACATCGAACATACAAAGGTAGTACATGTGGTCGCCACTCTCATTAACGGAGCCTAGGCGCCGCAACATAACCGCGCATTGCAGAGGTTCGAATGTTCGAGTCCGAACGTCCCAAAAAGACAAGGAGTACGTACGCAGAGGATTGAGCCCTATGCACGACAAGTAAGTTTGCATGGTCAGCAGAGGTCGAGCGAAGCAGAGAGGTTCCGCTTACATGTTGCAATCGTGGTTGAGTCTGGGTGTTGGAACAACAGGGTCACGTGACTCGACATTTTCTGGAATTTGAAGACTCGTTAGTGAACACGATTCAAACCACCACGTGACTCAAGGTCTACTTACCTCCGACCTCCTGCAACCCGCCACCCCGCGTCCTCACCACGGGTCCAGCCGGTGCACGCGTCAAACCGACGCGAAACAGACACTACCACGCCTCCCGTGTGGCCGCCTACCCGCCCAGGATAGCCCGAACCCTCGCTCGTTCGTAATCCCAGCCTGACCAGACTCCTTCTGCCCCGTCAACTGGTTCCCCTCACTCGTCTTGTCATCCCACAGCTCAGACAACGCGCGCGCCCTCGCGCTGGAGCACAGATCCTCGAATCGCCGGGCTCGGCGAAATCCGTCAAACGGGCACCAACCACTCGACTTGCCGAGAACGCGGCTCGATGTGGCACGGTACGGCCGCGCCTACGCTCCTCGCGCCTCCGTCTTTCGCGCTCCAGGCGCATTTCCCGTGCCCGAATGATTCGGACAATTGAACCTTAGCCCACTACCCAAACCCACGAAGGCCGGCCTCCGCGGCCTATCGCCCGGCACCCAGGTGAGTCCAGTCGTCGCGATGAGGACTTCTCCACGTGCTCGGGATGCGTGGCGCTGACAGCTGACAGCGTCGATCATCTCGATCAATGATCAACGCCCTACCCCTCGCCATCTCGCGCCCCCTCGTTGATTCGTAGCGCTCTTTCAGTTTCGTTCGCTGCGGTCCCGTTTTGCGCCGCTCGCGCTCGTATGCTCTGAGCGCCATCGAGTCGATGATATCGTGTTTACACGCGATTCCTAGTGTATTCTCGTCGGTCGCGCCGCGAATTTGACTCTACCACGCCTCGCATGTGGCCGCCTATCCGTCCGAGATAGCTCGAACCCCGGCTCGTTCGTAATCTCAGCCCGACCAGACCTCTTCCACTCCATCGACTCATCCTCCTCCTCACTCATCTTGTTGTCTGACGGCTTAGGCAACGCGCGCGCCCTCGCGCTGGAGCACAAGCTCTCGAATCACCGGGCTCGGCGAAACTTGTCAAACGGGCACCAATCACCCAACTCGCCGAGAACGCGGCTCGATGTGGCACGGTACGGCCGCGCCTACGCGCCTCACGCCTCTGTTTTTTGCGCTCCAGGCGTATTTCTTGTTGTCAGAATGATTCGGACAAAACATCGGCCGACTCCCCAAACCCACAAATGCCGGCCCCCGTGGCCTATCGTCCGGCTCCTAGGTGAGTCCCGTTCTCGCAATGACAACTTTTCCACGTGCGCGGGAATGTGTGGCGCTGACGGCTGACAGGGTCGATCATTGATTGAGATGATTGATGCCCCGCCCCTCGCCATTTCACGCCCCCTCGTTGATTTCGTAGCGCTCGTTTATTTTGCTCGCGGCGGACTCATCTTGGGCCGCCCGCGCTCGTGCGCTCTGGGCGTCATCGAGTCAATAATACCGTGTTCACACACGATTCCTTGTGTTTACGTGTCCGATCCGCGCATTCTCGTCAGTCGCACCAGCGCGAAGCATCGGCTCTTTTCGTTTGAAAGGGACTCAAAGGGCGGCGGTACATGCACCAACCGTCTTGTTCGCGTGTACCGTCGACCGAGCCAGGCAAGTCCACGCCTTGCGCGGTACTCAATCTCCGCGCCCGCTACTCAACACCTTCCGTGACCCGCAGTCACACTTCCTCAACGCGGGTCCGACCGTCTGCGCACTACCACCATCTACCCCCGCTCCCCAATTCTTTACTCGATTAACCGCCTTTTGCCATCCTGCTGCCGCCAACTCTCTACCCCAACTCCTCGTATCTCAGCTCGCCGCACGCGCCTGTCCTGGCGTTGCGCTGCCCGCCTCTTATCATCAACTAGGATGCCGCCCGTGCTCAACAGCCAACAACCTACTCGTCCGCATCTGGCTTCAAATATGCGGAGGTGCCCTTAGAGCAAACAACGCGGACCACAATGTGAGTTAGCCCATCAGCTAGGTAGAATATGTACCCAACTCGCGGACGCTGAAGCACGCGTTGTCTCGCTCTCTGCACGGGCCAATCTAGGTGTGGCGCTTGCTCACAGCAACGGCGTGCGCGGTGCAGATTGGCTGGCCTATGCGGCGTTGAGAAGCATCTAGAAGTTTTATTGAGGCGAGTTTGCATGTGCCTCTATATAAGCGGTGCGTATATGCTTATTATTGGCTGAACCCGACACTGACGCACAATGTTATCGCTCTCGCCGACCTTTCTAGCTGCTTGCCCACACCCACATCAACTTCCTCACCTCACAGTACCTGAATGCGCCCAGGTATGATATCTGTTCGTGCGTCTTGTCGCGACTTTGTACTCACGCCCTTGCAGGCAAATATTTACTCTCGCCTGCGCGCCATCTGCACTCTGCCAATCCCCTTTATTGCCTGTGCTCGCCTGCGCAACTGTGTGCTATGATTTGCTACATTGAACGTGCAGGACAATCTAACTTGCCTACACGCAGGTCTTGCCTGTCCACACACTACCGGTGTGCCTTCGACCAGCTGGCGCATACACGACTGGTGAGTCTTCTGTCACCTATGCTCTTTACGTGTTATTTTTGTGTGTGATTTGTTTGTATTTAGCTGCACTATACGTATACATGCATGGGTCTCCTATTAAGACTGTTGCCGATCATCCTGTGTGATTAGATCCTGCTGCTGCGCCTCATAATACACTCGGGAACACAGCCACCTGGTGCTTGTGCTGGTTCCAGCCACCCAGGTTTTGTCTTATTAATGAGAATATGTCTAGATTGTATCAACATTACTAGTGGATAGTGCCTATAGGAATGTGATATGTATAGAATCATGGGACACGGAAACACCCTCTACGAGAACTTGGTGTAAATCCATGATTAGCAAGCAGTCCAGTATAACACGGAAACAGAAACATCATGCAAGAGTACATTACGCAACCATAAAGTAGAGAGAATAGACGAAAAAGCTGGACGCAGAGAGCAGATGTCGGAGTATCAATATGCATATATGCTGCTTAGATGGCGTAGTTGTCAGTGAATGGGTCAAAGTCATCCTCCAAACCAAGCTCGGTGGCTAATCCTCCCGGGATGAGAGCTTCCGACCAGCCAGTTGTAAAAGGAGGGATGTTGTGGATACTAAGAGAACGAGCTAGATATGTGGAGGCTGCGTCAACCTCAGCATCAGAGTCCCCCGAATCAATGACAGTAGGCACCGGCGAAGGTGCAGCCTGTAAACTAGATGGGCCAGCAGGCTCGGGATTGGAGGAGCTCTCGCCTTCAGGAGCTGAGTGGTTGATTGGCAAGGTGTTCAACAGAGAGGTGGGCTGAGCCCGAGGTATAGGTCGAGGTTGCAGGACCCTTGCTGGGGGATCAGTACTGGGTGACTCCAAAGCAAGTTCAGAGTCAGAGCCAGGGGAGGACACCTTCCGACGTTTTGCAAGCGGAACATCGTCATCCGACTCTATGGTGCAGGAGGTTAATCATCAACATAATATACAAATCATATTACATGTACCTTGTTTGATTGACTCAGTGCCATCATTCTCAGCTAGGGGGTTGGAGTCACTGTCTTCTTCGTCTTCAGAAAGGTCGGCCACACGCTTGCCCTTACCCTTCCCTTTCTGTGAGCTAAGACTTCCAGGCTCAAAAGGACAGGGAAGAACAGCACGAACTCCTGTAACCAAAGACGGAGATCGTAAGGATTGGAGAAGAAAGCAACGCTGAAACAAGGCGTACCTAAGAATATCTCCCTAGTAGCAGCACGGCGGCCCACAGTATGTCCTCCAGCAATAAGTTCCTTCATTGTCGTACCACTCTTTACGTTACTGTCCAAAGAGCGGTTATGCTGGTTCAGCTCGAAGAACCAACTGACAGGACTTGACACATCAGGCGAGTGGACGTAGTCATTTTGAGCACAGTATGCCTCATAAACGGCAGGAAACAGACGAGCAAGGAGATTTGCGGTGCCAGTGGCGTCCAGGTTCTTGTCCAATTCCACTGGATCACCTTTGGAGGTGGTACGAGCATAGCCCGCGTCGACCAAGAGTACCTTCTGCACCTTTGACAAAGATGGGCAAGAAATTGATAGAACGCCAGCGTTATTGATGATCTATAAAATACAGTTCCTCAGCTCTGTGTTGCACAACTTGTGATGAAGAGGCAAACGTGTGACAGAGTGCAAGAAAAACAGTAAAAACCAAAGCGAAAAAAAAGAATCTGAAATAAACTACAAAAAACACACCTTGTATTGCTCCAAGTAAGCATAGGGGATAAAGAAAAGACCGCTTATGGTAACCATTTTCTCCTTTG
>WSTH01001851.1:0-10463 GCA_019616345.1 Ceratobasidium sp. 395
GATGTTACGAACACTATGTCCTTGATAGCAACTGAATACTCGTTACGTTTTCCTCTAAACGAGTCGAACGAGTAGCCCAGTCCAGCCTCCCCAACGAGCTCCAAAGCAGCAGCTGTCATCCACGGAAACACATCAATATCTCCTTCGGAGTTGTTGATGTCCTTTTCAATGGCATCGCACGTCTTCGAACAACATTTATATAAGATACATAGGAAATATGTACGAATAAAGCTCACCTGCTCAGCGATGCTCATAAAGATAGGCATCTATATGCGTTGATACTCGAGCTAAGCTGTCGCTATCATTGTGTATACGTGGTTCTTACCACTAAGTCTTTAAGTTAGTTTCCGGGGAAATCGAAGTGGGCGATATCATACTCACATTCACGAAGAAATCTCATTGTGAAAACCGGAGTAAGTATCTAGCAACCGCCATTTATCTCTAGATGCGCGGTACTCATTAACGGATACCGACCTTGCGATGGATGCGATGCTCGTCTCCTTTCATCATCGAAAGTTGTGAGCTCCCAAGATACAACTCCAATACGTTCGCTTACCAGTCAACCCAAGAAGTCCGCCACCTATGACTGAGCGAATGAATCTACAAACAATGGTTAGACATGTAGAAGAGGATAGAATCGCTTATTCGTACAAAACGTTTCCTGTAGGGCGCTCGAAGTTTACCCTGTCCTTCACAAGGATTGAATGCATAGCCGCCGGGTCGAGAGTCCAGATAAACTCTCCCTGTCGAATCCATTAATATGAGCACAAACACTAGTGGCACCAATAAGTGGATCCTACCCCAAAAGCACGATTTACTTTCACTGTGGGGCCATAGTTCGCGATAAGATACTGATAATATGGAATTGCGTTGAACCCAAAAAGCGCTTTAAAGTGTCCTAGTGCAAGCTTTAGCTGAACGCCTTTTGTTCTACGATATCTAATCTGCATACCGGTTACCCAACTCGGCGCCGAGGGACCAGGGAGGTTTATTAGGAGTTTCTGACTGCGCCTGAATCGATAGAGCGCTGACACGACCCAAGTGCCGAGTGCGAACCACACAGCAGTAGGTATTTTAAGAGTAAGAACTTCAAACATGTCGTGTATCGCTATTGTTGGTTAGTGAGAAGAAGAAGCAGGGGCGAGGTAGATGTGGGCACGTACCTCTCAATTGGTGGGTCTTTTATCTCGACGCAGTCGTGTAACCCCCGCGCTCGTAACCCGCGCTTGTAGCTTCCGTGCTCACAACCCCGCATTCATGACCCTTGTGTACAGCTAAAAACGTCTCCCGCGTGCGTTTAGTGACGTGACCTCCGAGAGCAACTCGGTAGTACTAAAAATGGCAACCCCCGCGCGGGTTACCTTTTAGAGTCGCCTGCTCAGCACGTGCTCGAACGCGAGGGAACGAGAGAAGTGTTCTCAAAAGGCTTCTGATAGTGTCAGCACAGTAGATTTGGACTAGAAAATGCGCCTGGAGTATCACTCAACTCAGCCCGAGCAAACTCAAATGGGGACTGGATTAAATGCTATGCAGGCCCATTCGCCTTTACGAATTCTTTTTGCCAACGTTCTCACAATTGTGTCCTACGTGCTGCCCCAATAAGGAAAACATTCAGCCGAAAAGAACGATGTTATTAACGGGCGAAAGCATAACAGCGTACGAGCCATTTATCTGATTACAAGTAATCTACCATCGTCTGCAGCCGTTTTGCGATCCTAGGCGGGAAAGTAAACGCGGTCAAACGTGGGCCGAATTCTAATACGATCATACGAATCCCTTCCCTCAAGGCTGTATAACAACACAATTAGAACTCAACAAAATGCGAAACATGGCAGAATGTACTAACCATTGGCAACTGGCTGAACGACCTTTTTGATGACGTCCTCAGTGTTTGGCGTCGGGGACACATTCGCTTCCTCAATAAGCTGTTCGAGTGCTCCGAGGTACGAAATCAAAGCTTCGAGCACACGAGGAATGTCGCGCTGAACACGGCCATACGGATCTTCTTGTAGCGAGTGTGTCACCAGTACAGACAACGCTATTGGCTCCTGGTTAATGGACTGAATCAACGATAGTGCGTGCAACGGCTCACCTTCAATAGCCCAAACGTCGGCAGCTCGGTTCGGTAGCAACGCTTCCAACTTGGCAGTCTCTCTCTCCACAAACAACGTAACCCAACCCCGGCGCAACCAAAACGCTACGTTTGGCGGCAACATGTTCACCATACCACTAAGGTCCAGTTTTGGCAGTTTCCAGCCTTGGAGTGACGAGGGGCGTGGAATCGGGATAGACGTCGTTGGCTGAGGGTGGGAGGACGAAAGGAAGATGGCAGGCACGCTCAGGTTTGTCGGTACAACGGTTGCAACTGCGTTTGCGGCTCCAACGAATGTGTCGAGAGGTCCCGAGGAGGTCGCTGGGGTCGCTTTGTATACTGAGTCTTTAGATATTTGGGACGGTTTTGTGAGAGCTAGAGGAGCAGGAGCGGGCGCAGGGGCTTTACAAAGTGGTCAGCGATAGATTTAGTAGATTATAAGGAAGCACACTATACTTACCAGCGGCCGACGGAGTGTTGCGGTTCGTAACTGTAGAATAGTCCTTGCCGAGTAGCAGCAGGCACTCTCTGCACACCTGCTCCCAGGCCGTTGGGTTGGCCTTGAGGTCTGAAAACAGGCCCACACGACGTGGCTGACGGTTGGTGACGACATTGGCTAATTCGGCGAACGCAAAATACTACAAAAGTCGAAGTTAGCTGACCCATTTCTCCCAGCTCATAAATCCAGCGTAGCCAATGTACCTTGAAATAGTCGTTTTTACTTTGTAGTCCGGCGATTAGAGACGCATTAGGATCTTCTCTGAACTGTGAAAGATGTATAACCTGCAAAAAGTCAGCAAGCGGGAGTGTCAATCATAACATAGGAAATACCTGACTGGCGTTGATCTCAAACAACGCTCCAGCAATATCCCACATCATCAATGACGAAAACTGTAGCACAAACATCCTGAAGTACAACGTTAAGGAGAGAAGTTGCCAGTATGCGCCAGGCCGCGTAACAAAGTGCAAGAAGGGGCTGGCAAACATAACGTCAACCTAAGCAATCGTTCCTGAGGGATGACCACTTACCCAGTCGCAAACCCAAACACAAAGTTGAAAGATCCCCAGAAAGGAACGCGCAGGAGAAAATACAAGATCCCAAACGAGATCCAGTAGCCCAGGGCGAATCGGCAAGACCAAGCTGCCGAGTCTCTTGTGGCAGCCTGAGCTCGTTGAGTAAGTCCTCCCTGGGAACATTCTTCAATACACTTGAAGCGCGTAGAAAACTATCACTCACAAAGCGGCGCAACCACGACGGATTACGCCCCTTCACCGCGTTCCATGAAGAGTACACTAAGCCCAGTAAGCTGTTTCCGAGCACTAGCATTAGGTGGCGCTCATTTAAGCTCCAAGGATGTCGGCTAGGAGAAAGTCAGAGTAGCTCTTCCGAACGAGAAAGAGTAAACTCACTGTGATCCAGTGAAGAGAGAGAGCTTGATCCCAGAGACATGCATACCGACGAAGGTGGCGTACAAGAAAGCTAAGGCCGCTCCCGAGAACATATGAAGCCCCTGGTAGAGAGGTGGGATCGAAACAATCTCAGCAGCAAGCGTTTTTGGCCTAGGACCAGGTGAAGCTTTGTTACGTTAGCCAAGTTCGGTTCGTCGCTTCAGAGCTGCTCACCTTGTCTTCGTAATTTACGAGCAAGCAAAGTTGGGAGAATGCCAAAGATAAAAGCAAGAATGAAGTGAGAAGAATTCGTGAACAGAATGTACAAGAGTCCTCCTACGAGAAGCCGTTAGCACTATGGCATTCCTAGTAGAGAGCCAGACGCACCTCTAAGGCTTAGAGTAGACACAGGAACAACAACGGCTGCTAGACAGAAAGCCTTCCAAAGCACCTGTCTGAATCGTTGACTAAGGATAAGCTATGCGATAGTAATGATAATTAGCCAAAATACAATATTTATACACTTACTCACCCGACATGCTTTCTCGTATGAGGCTGCAGATGGTTTCTGCGGTAGTTGGGGTGCAGAAGGGAATGTAGACCGTGAAGACATCAGAATTATATCACTGTAGATATTTTTATTGGCTCGAATAGGTAGCGGGCAGCACTCGGCAAAATTACCAAGTGAGCGAGCGCAGGTCCGCGCGCTGTTGACGTTGGGAGAAACACGCGTGATAGGCGCCAAGCCCACGGAGTCAGGCGCTTATATCATCACCAACATTCGATAAACAAAATGCGCTGTTTGGCACCACCCTCCAGAGCCATCTGGAACACAAGTTGCCAACCCTGACAGTTGGGAAGAACGGTTTCAAAACTCCTTTCAGTGCCAAGCGCGCGAACAAGCCCAAGCGGCATGATTTTTTCAATATCACAATACACGAACATAGACAAGTTAAATCGTAAAAGAGCATACATCTTCATGCTATTAATTTTTGAACAACGGGTTTTTTTAATGCTATACGGTCCACCAAATTATTGCGAGCTGACTAGTTGAACTCCAAGGCTTGAACTTACAGGACTAAGCTCAGTACTCCTCGATTGCAATATACGACACCCCAGCAGAATTGAGCACGGTATCTCCCCACGATTCAATGCTCAGAGTAAGTCCTTGAGCCGTAACGTCCTTAACAAGTGCCTTGATGCGTAGGTTGGCGCCGTTGGTGATATCAAAATAATTCAAGGCCGCATAAACTCGGGGAGCCCGCTCGAACTTCTTATCAAAAGTGATAGTCTTCGAGTGTTGTTGTCTCGGCTGGCTAGCCGGGCAAACATCGACGCTATCAAATCTACCAGAAGTGATATTCGCCCGGTTAGAGGGATGAGCGATCCAGCAAGCCGTCGCCTTGTAGATCCAGGTGTCGCTCGACCCCTTGACGGTCAAGGTGAACCCCGTAGTAGTGACGTTCTCTACATACGATTTCAGGTTCCATTTATGATCGTTATCGAGCTCAAACTCCTGGAGCCAAGTGACGACTTTCGGAACACGCGCATACGGTCGGTCAAAAGCGACCTTGACGGTCCATTTACCCCGATTGTCGGTGGCGCCTCCTGTAAAGTGCGACCCACGTCAGGAAAAACCTCCCCTTTCATTAAGATCTGGGGTTTCAATTTACCCAAATTTAGGCCATTTAGCAAATTTAGCTAAATTTATCTAAATTGATCTAAATTCCATAAATCTGGTGCCAAAAGCCACCAGACATGCCCTAAGCCCTCCCAGCATACACTAGTAGGCCAAAAAGGTGTTTTGGGACAGATCTGGCATAATTGGAAATTCCTAAATCCATGGTAAATTCACCTAAATTTACCTAAATTGAGGACCCCCCCAGGCAAATTTAGGTAAATTCGGCTACACGAAAAGGGGGGGGTTGTTAAAGTTCTAAATCCCTAGATTTAGCTAAATTTGACTCAGTTTGGCTGAAACTGAACACCCCATTTTTCCTGACGCAAACTGGAAGTCTCGGTCATGTTTTCCGATATCGAGCCAGGTACAGCCGGCTGAATACAAGACGGTATCGCCCCAAGCATCTAGATGTACGGTAGACGAGCACCCGCTAGACGGATTCGACGTATACGCCTTGATACGGGGCCGTTTCTCGTGCTCAATATCGAGCCAGTTGAGACCGATTGGTACACCTGACGCGAGGTCGAAGGGATTGTCAATGGACTTTGAATTATTCAGTCGAGGTTGGTTCCATGGGCGGACATCCATGGTATTAAACTCATTGCTTGATTTCGTCATTGCGGCTGGGAGGCAGTTTGAAGCGAATGTTAGTACGGTGGCTTGATACGCGAGAAATAAAGAAGAAACCGCACTAGCTCGTAGGTATAGCAGCTAAAGGTGCCGAGCCCTGCTGAAGACCTCCAGGCTTTATAGTGCTAGCTACCCGTTGTATGCCCAAGTTGTCAAATCGTCCGGAGCTACCAAACCTGCGAGGCATGGATAGGCGCTCATATAGATCATATTCCTGAGAGCATAACAGCCAATCATACCCTACGAGGCCGGGTGGCTTTTGGAATGATTCACGCTCACTATGGCTATATGCGTATGTCCCATGGCAGTTGACCATATAGCCGGGCTCGGTTATGCGGTCTCCGTGGTTCTACATCGCCAAATGTACGTAACCTAGCGGAGAAGCCGAAGATAAGCCAATCACTGTAAGGTCTGTAAAATGTCAGAAGCTATGCACCGGAGTCTCTTGTATCTTGAACGCCGGCCGACTCGCATACCCTTTGTGGTGAGAACAAACAATCAACAGTAGTAAACAAGACCGCTCCGTTCCGTCTCCTCGTCAAGCCCAACAACTGCGGGCGAGTAGAGAGCGCATCAAAATATTCAACAAAATACGGGAGCCGGGATATCCTGAATTCAGTATATTTACTAATCAGGGTACACAACAATATCAAGAACTACATATTTAGAGAAGATCTCGGGAGTCAAAAGAATGCATGACATGGAGCAAGAAATAAGACGCATACATTACCCCCGGTCAAACTTGCGACCCCTCGACCAGTTATTTTGCATATTGGTATATTGACGTCACGAATTTGAGCATTTTCTTTTTCTATTCCACAAAGGTATCAGGGGTCATTGACTGGCGCGGGCATGTGACTGAGCTGGAGAGTCGAGAAACTGAGCCTCGTCAACCTCGAGAGACAACTCTGCGCGAAGTAAGAGGCGCGCAATCTGGGCACTTTGTGAGAGGAGAGGTTGTGCGTAAGCGGTATTGCTATCTTATCAAAAGAAAAAAAATAGCTAAAGAGCTCAACGCCCTAGTCTGGAGGTAGAGAGCGGCCGTGGTGGTGCAACCACAGTGATCTTACATACTACGGATGGGATTTTGTGCCATGTATGCGCCGCGATTCGATTGAACGTGCTTCCAATCCACCTTAGTGATATGTGAACATTGTAGTAAACTGCCTACCGAATCCGTAGCGAGGAGTTTAGAGGAATGAGGGGTTATAAAGTTCTGTCAACATGCAGAGTGGTCGTGATGAGTGTTTCCTATCCCGCAAGAGGGCTCTAGGTGATCGCCAAGTTTGGCGCCTCTGCGTCTGCAAAATAGGTTTTTCTCAATGAGAATCGAGCCTGTGGTGAGTGCTCGTTTAACGCCACAGAGCACTCACTGATCACCTGACTCGTGCTCACGAGCCTCATGAGCTCAGGTCAGTGGCTCATGATGCTCATGAGGATCACTCGGGGGCTCATGAGCCTCATGACATTTAGTCCGTAGCTCATGAGTCTCATGAGCCCGTACGAATAATTCATGACCACTTGTGAGATGAAAACCGGGGGTTACAAGGCTAGTGAGTTATGTATTAGATATCCAATTGTACAGGCACAGATTTCGTCTTACATCGGTGTCGAATGGGCAATAAATATATTTATATCTACTATTTGATACATTATACAGCGGGTTTCAGGTTACAGCAATCATGAGACGCATACAAAGGTGATACGGAACAGATATAGTATGAGTTAGACGTTAGCATGACACACCGGCGGGTAGCGGTGCTAATAAAGACTTTGCGAGCGTCAGTGAAGTGGCAATTATTGAATGTAGTAATTTAAATACGTACCGGAGACGTCGCCTGGAGGCGGGATAGGCGGGTGTACAAGTGGCGCAACGGCGCGCCAATGTTCGAATCCCAAGAATCGTAAGCGTTGGTGATTTCAATATGGCGACGCACATCGTACTTACCTACCAAACTCACACAGAGTTAGTAGAGCTGGTATCGTGACTTAACACGATGTGTTCAAGCCGGCTTATACTACGCACGGAACGTTAGCTGTGAGGGAGGGAAAGTCGAGGGGTTTGAGAGGACTAGGAGAGCCAGGCCAGTGTAGATACGCAGATGCGTCGCCGGGCGTAACTCGGCCATAGAATCAATCGCTCCACAATCTACGCTTCGAATTGATGATCCATCTGCCCGGATTGGCGATTGCGATTGCGGATTGCTGTTTCCGCGGCATCTCACGCTCCGAACACGAGGTAGGTACCTTATATCTGCAAGCATCTTCGTACGTTGCTGATAGCTGCCTTGTCCCCTTTGCTAGCCCCCTCCCTCGCTACCCTCGCTTGTACCTCATAACTAGCCGGGCCGCACAAAGTTCCCCTCGGTTTGTGAGTAATCCGACTTCGCATCCCACTGTTAGGCTAGCGCTGACACTTATCCAGCTATCCGACGACGTTACTTTCGAAGTTCGATGCATATGCCGGTGTCTTTTTGCGGTATATATTACTACAACTGTCGCAATATTTTGCGCTCTAACCGCTCTATTCTTCGACGGGCGCAATTATATTAATGCACTCCCAACGCGCCGATCAGCTACGCTATCAGGGGCTTGCGGGTTATTACGGTACGTATGGATATTTTCCGCCCTCGCGAGCCGGAGTATGATTGTCTTGCAGGTACTCGTAGCGCCCGTGCCTCCGGTATCGGTCTCTGTAGCCTCTATTCGTGTAGATGTACCAATTAATATACATATATTTGAACAAACCTTCACGACCGCGTGTGTGAGCAAACCGGGAAACTGAATAAATAATTACCAAATGCGGCAAGGATCATGAGGCTCATAGGCCCTAACATATGCTCACCAGGCTCATGAGCGCAAACTGCGGGCTCATGAGACTCATGAGCATGATTGGGGGGCTAATTAGGCTAATTAGCCACCATAAGGGGCTGCCGATTGCCCATTGGCCACACGTAAGGTGATCACAATCGATCATCAAGCTAAGTTGGTATGGTCAGTGAGCGCCTAAGATAAGGGGGGGGTGGCTCACTCGCTCAGACGGGTTTTGAGTGCTCATGAGGACTCACAGGGAATTTTGGATTTTGCAGATGTGCTCTTCGGCTCGGTCACATGCTTGCATCAGTCGATGACCCCCAACACTCGTGTGGGGCCGGAAACGGTAAAGAGCGATTATTTATTATCAATATGCGTGATATGAGCATAAGATCAATTGAGGGGTCGCATGTTTGACAGGGGCTATTTGTTAATTTGTTCATTAATAATCTTGAATTGCGATGTAGTCCGCCCTAGAGGCATAGTGGGTAGTATCGTACCAGGAGTCAAGGTGCAACGTCATTCCCTGAGGCGTGATATCTTTAGCGAGGGCCTTGAGACGGAAGTTCTGGTGGAAATCAATATCAAAGAGGTTCAGACCGACGTAGCAACGAGGGGCGGTGTCAAACTTCTTATCGAAAGTGATGGACTTTTTGTTATCAAGCTTCGGCGCGCTCCAAGGGCGGAATTCCCTGGTATCAAACGTGCCCGAGGTGATATTCGAGCGATTAGATGGATGAGCGATCCAGGTCACCCCTGCTTTATACAGTTTCGAATCGCCCCATGTAGAGAGTTTGAGAGTGAAGCCTGTGGCAGTAATGTTCTCAGCGGAAGCTTGTAGGCGCCAGTTATGGGCCTTATCGAACTCGAACTCTTGAAACCAGACGACGACCTTCGGCACAGACCCGAAAGACTTATCGAAGGTAACCGGGATAGACCATGAAGGACTGCTCTTCTCGTGGCCAACGGTGGAGAACGTGCCAAACTGGAAGTCGCGATCATTCTTGCACACATTCAGCCAGGTGCTGCCTGCCGAGTATAGGATGGTATCACCGGAGGCATCAAGATGGGTAGTCGTTTTCCCACTGTTACCTATGACGTGTGCTTTGATGCTAATGTTTCCGCCGCGGTCGATGTCGCACCAGTTGAGCCCCACAGGAAAGGAAGTGGCATGACTCGAGTCATTGGGAATCGGCTTTTGGTTTAGCAGCTGAGGCTTGTCCCATGGACGGACGTCCATCGTGTTAAATCTATTGGGGTTTTCAGACATGCTCTGTATGAGGATAATTTAAGTTAGGTATCAAGAAATAAAGATAGAAAGAGTTGAAAAGTCAACGTACGTGCAGAACGATGTAGGGTTGTTGCTGAAACTGGGTGGGGTGTCGAGCTAGGTCGAGAGTCCTCACGTTTTATAGGAGCAATTTCTGCTTGCGCATAGTGAATCGCCTTTTGCCAAGGGATGAATCTAAAATTGTTACATTAATTGACGCCGTTAGGACCGAGAACATTGGGCCACGCCGTTGAATGCACGGTTCCTGACGATCCAGGCGTGCCACAAATTGCTCAGACTATTCGCCGCCGCCACAGACGCCCAGCTCCAGCAGTGGTATAGCCAATGGATCAGCTGACAGACTAGTGACAGCTTGCAGCATACCCGGGTCCGGCTATTCAACCTCCGTGCCTAGAATACGTGCGGATTGGACGTTATTCGCATCAATACCCGGCCATCCGATGTGCCGGGGCTGGCACTTGATGCCTCGCTGCTCCTCGTCCAGCTCCCTACACCGCTGCCCCTGTGACGGCTGGATTCCTGCTTGATTTTGGACCAGCCTGATTTGTCCATGGGTAGCGGCTGTT
>WSTH01001852.1:0-10460 GCA_019616345.1 Ceratobasidium sp. 395
GCATCTTGGTTGTAGGCTTTGAGGTCTCTGGTTCACTTGATTCTGACGCGGCGGGGCTCATAACCTCTCGCGATGTGTAGAACGAGGGGCTAAAGTAAATGTAACTTAGCTCGGACTACGTATGGTAGTGAACTATGTATTCTACTGTACCTAAAGTAAATGTAACTAATGTGTACAGTGAGTAAAGAATAAAGATAAAACGAAGGCAAAAACTATACCTTAGCTCGGACTACGTATGGTAGTGAACTAAGGAAGAAAAACTTCGCTACATTTGTATATAAATATGAAATGGGGCGCATGATGAAATACCACGCATACACCCAGCCAAATACTGAATATCCAACAATATCTTGGTCACTGCTATTTATCAGTACCTTAAACTCATAGCCCTAAAGACGGTGGAACTTGACCACGGCAGCTACATGCCATATCCACCCCGCCACTGCCAGATACAAGATATTCAATTCGTAAATATCAATTACTGGTTAAAACGGTTCACAGCTTCCACGCACGGCTCATATAGCCGGCCTCGGCTCGTTTTGATGTTTCGGCTGAGACTCGAAAACCGTTGGCCGTTTGACTGTCTGGGGAATATCTGTATTTGCGTTTGTATGCGCGATTCAATGTGAAATCAGCTTGAAATCACACAAGGCACCACCCCCACAAACACGCATATAGCCATCCTCCACTCAGCCTAAGGCTCGAGACTAGTACTCCAACTATCACTACCAAATAGCGAGACGCCTCATGCCAGAACATGACTTGTATTGCACGATGAAAAATCGACGTTTCATTGCTGAGTCATCACGCTCGGCTCCGAATACAAACACAAACAGTCTTCCCGTCACAAACATCGCCCGAGTTTCAACCTGCTCACAACCAGATACATTAGAAAACCTCTAGATTCATATAAATAAATGCCCTAATATACATCAAACATGCATGAAAAATCCCCATAACAACGAACAAAACATCGAAAACGAGAACAAAGCAAAATGCATGGATACGATAAATACAAAACACTCCGTCACAACCACGCCACCCGCTATAACGGAGTATCCTAAAACCAAATTGAACGAAAAAAGAAATGACTTTTTTTGATGAGTGTTTTGGAAGGTCTAGAGTGCAGATGGAGGAACAGGAAGAGGTCGAATTGCAGTTGTTGCGTTTTCGGATGCGGAGCGGACGAGTCCGGACGATGCCAAGTTCGAAACAGAAATAGGAAGAGGGGGTGGTGGACCTGGACCAAGCGAGATGGATATACCCCTTGGAACAGTACGCGTATCAGGCAAAGGCGGAGAGGGGCTCTGCGATGTCGGAATTGGAAGTGGTCGGACGTCAGTGAGGTGATGACGAGGGATAGGCGGGACAGGTGGGATACTGGTAATCGGTACAGTCGGTAACCGTCTAATCGGCATCGGAGGAACCGACTCTTCACTCCTAGCATCCTCATCACCCGATCCAGCAGCAACCCTCCGGAGCGACTCGACACTCTTCAACAAAGGCGTCGTCAACCGTCCGGTCAAAACAGCCATGATCTGCCCGCTAACGGTCGATATCGGACTTCCAGGCTCAGCGTCTGTCCGGGCTGTGCGTGTAGTGCTAGACCGGGTGACCCGTGTCCCCTGGGTGTTGGATCGGGTGACATGTGTGATCTGGGTGTTGGAGCGTGTGACTGGGACCGAGGACGGGGTGCGACTGTGCCCTCCTCGTGATGATGATGAGCCTGAACGGGTGGGGGTGTCCGAGTTGGATAGTGTGGCGGTTCGCGTGGCCGAGCGCGGGAGAGAAGAAGGCGGGTGGTTATTACTGTTCCCGAAAGCTAGGGTAAAGTTGCCCGTGGCGCTTCGTTCGAGTTCGCGCGTGTTGGAAGCATCATCGAGTCGGTCAACGTCGTCCATGAGTCGGTCCATCTCGGCCGCATCGTCTTCTTCTTCGTCATCGTCTAGATGGGGAGACCTCGTCATGGGATTAGGGGAATATGAATCTAGTGTGGTCGTAGGTGGATCGAACATGGAATCCGTCTCGGGATGTTTATGCTTCGTCGTACCGAACAGACTCGCGCTGAGCTTGAACGGTCCAAACGTACGTTCCGTCGGACGATTATCGAGCGCGTACTGCGACTCCCCGTCCTCCTTCCCATCCCCCTCCGACTCGGAATCGCCCCCAAAATCCTCATCTCTTATACTCGCGACACCCCCCGGCCCAGTCCACCCGCTCTCCGTCGGCCAAATCGAAGCCCACGAGGGCGGTGCGGGCGGGACATACACCGCAGGCTGCTGCGCTCTCGACGTCCGGTTGGATTCGATCGGCGTGCTGTCTCCTACTCGAAGCTCGGCGTGCGGTCTGATCGGTTGACCGAGTTGTCCGGCGAGGGTGGGAAAGGGAGGTGGCGAGGTAGCGCTCTGCATCAGCGAGTTTTGCCGTGGTGCCAACCTAGATGTATCTAGTCGTAGGCGTTCGCGTTCTCGTTCCCGCTCTCGCGCTCGTTCTCGCTCGCGGCTTTGTTTCGTACTCCGAGACGGAAGACCAATCGCACTGTCCGGATCGTATTTGTACCCCATTTGAATTCGATCGGGTCGTTCTTTTCGAGTGCTGTCTTCGGTGTCTGCGCTCGATGTTCGGGTCTGGGTGTACCCGTTGCGGATACGAGAGGACCGTGGAAGTTGTGCGCGTCGGCGGTTCTGTCGGACGATGAGGTAGATCAGGATCCCGATGAGGATGACGGCTGCGATCGCTCCGCATGCGACGCCGACGATGATAAGCGTGCGGGCCCTAGTAATCAACTAAAGCGTTAGAATTTTTTTTACGATTTTTTGAGGTGCGAAAAGGCGTACGTAGAATTTGTAAGCTCCCCGCCATTCGCTCGTGCGCGAAGAATCTGAGAAGATGTCTGCGAACAGGATTTTAACGTGGGAACCGAGGTTAGAAGAAAACAGACATACGGTATCCCAACTTCGAACACCACCCATAGCCGTACGAGTTCGCAACACCGGAAGACGTGGCATTCGCGAAGTGTTCTTTGACCGAAATCAGCAATTCGTCATAGGCGCGTGAACACTAGATCCGATCCCACTACTCACCCAAAGCAGACAAAGATTGTAATTAATTGAGACCAGCGGGTATGGACATAGAGATAGAAAAAGGTATGAAGCAGGGAGAGCAAGAGTCGAACATGACGACAGCCTAGATATATAAACCCAAAGCCTGTCGTCGTCAAGAGAAGGCAGCACCGCCGCTCAGGGTCCGATCCAAAACAACTTGGGCTATGCCGGTAATCAACGTCCAAAAATGGGTGTTCAATCGATGTACTGCCACTGACGTCCTTGCGACATGTTCGGGTTCGCGGCTTCTAGCGTTGGCGTGGTATTTCGGCCTTTGTTTTTCTCCTAGTAATTTTGCTATCTTGCGTGGCTGCGCGACGACGGACAACTAGTCCGGTAACATCCCGCTCTGGGTTATGTGTCCGCGCGTTGCTAGTCGAATGACCAAAAAAAAACTAAATGATTCCTAGATAGATCGTCCCAGCCCTTGTTCATTTTTTCCAGCCGCCCACATCTTGGTTCTTATTACATATGGGCCTCTCTATTGTCACGGTCGTTACATAGCGAGTATCACGGTCGACGCCGTGTGAGCTAGATTAGGGAGTGCTTAATTACGATCATGATCCGGCTCGTCCGATCTGCCCGAACGTGAGGTTCTTGCCGCGGCACAGGCCGATGCGTGGTCGGTATTCATTTGGGGTTGGTTGGAAGAAGAATTACTGTAGGGAGGTGGAGGTATGTTATATTCAATGAGGCTATGAGATGAGATAGCGAAAACAAATAAAAGTGTGGCGTCTATTGAAAGACGTTATCCACCAAGCCCTTGTGCCGATCGTATGCAGAGCTCCAGCCGGTGCTCCAAGCTAATTACCCTCGATTGAGTCTCGTGTCAACGTGATGATGGCGCAGGTGGAGCGGCCATTATACTACGCCACTCGCTTTAACTATGAACCACTTCCGGAGAGGAATCTCGGTGAGAAAGTTACCTCGACGATCTCATCGTTTTGTTCCCACCACCACGGGGCGAGTAAGGGTTCGTGTACAACAAAGAGGATTCGCATTATATTATTATCAGTAATAGGAGGCATGAGTGCTAAGGGTTGTTTAAGACTATATGCGAAGTTGACAACACTCCCGTTTAAAATTTTAAACTATATCGCACTCCACCTGCGAACATCTACATTGGATATCTGCGCTGTATCAGCCACCCATCCACCACCCAATCTGCATGTGCGATAAATGCGCGCTACCGCAATAAATGCGGATAGGTCGGAGGTCTGTAAGGCCGAATACGATTTATATAATACCTGTTTGAAAGCCGAAAGTCTGAACAGGAGCCGGGACTTAATTGGAATTGTATGGCTTGGATGAAAGACTCCCTTCATCGGGCACGCTCACCGCTCTAGCACATGAAATTTGATTACTCAACACCCCTATTCCGGAATAGTGGCAGTAGAGTCTTGTGAGTTTACAAATTGATGGTAGAGAGGGACCTATGCAAACCCAAGAATAGGGGTATACTTGGTAGCCTAATGAGAACACAGAGAAAACCAATCAGATGGACCTTGGCTATCCAGAATTGGGAACTCAAAATCAGCTGTTTTACTATTTATCTTAGTTTGAATTAGCTCGAGGCCACCGACGTTGCATCGGTGTAGCTACTGAACGATTTTTCAGAACTGAAATCAGCGCCATATGAATCAATTCTGGGATATTCTTCTGTCTGAAAGCCGTAGCGTGAGGATGTACTAGTACAAATGCATGACGCTAGCACGCTCATGTACGCAAAACATTAAGAAATGCGAGCTTCAGGGAACATCCTACGTTGTTACACAACTATTACAACAATCCTTGTCTCTCTCAGCATTTGTAGTACGTGTGTCACTAGGACTGAGAGAGGTGCTCAACATCTCGATAGACTGGCTATAGTAGCTGTAGTAGTCTGAGCCTCGCGAAGGCTGCGTACAACTGTCAGTTGATCTTATCCCGGCAGTCAGTTTATTGCCAGATGACCCACGGTTTGATCAGGGCCAGAAGATACGGCATGAGTAGAGAACGTATCAGAACGCTCCGGCGGTTGCACGACGCCTTCTGCCGACCGACCCATTGTGCTCGGATATCCTGAACTATGCGATGATTCTTGAAGCTGCAAAGCCAGAGAGTCAACGAACGAAAGCTAATGACGAAGCTCTACTTACCTACGAAGCCCAGGAGTGCAAAGCTTGTTGTGAGAGACAAGCTGGTGCAGTGCTACCGACAATCCGGGGTTGGAGCTTGTGGTACGGTTTAGCACTGCCTTAGCGCCTGTCGGCAAGGCCATGTCAACATGCCACAACGAACCAAAGCAATCTACCACAGACTACGGTTCAGTTTCAAACTGTATGCGGTTCGGCCGTATCTAAGACCAGCTGTGATCAAGTATACATGAAAGATGGTTGATCTCATAGACTGAAGAGTGCGTTACCGTAAGTCGAGTTTATAACTCGGGAGATATTGTTTGCTCAGAACATTTCTGCTTCGTCTACTCTACTAGCAGCGGCTCGTTCCGATTCGGACTACTCTAGAATATAAATCCGAGCAAGCTTCAAAGGAGTGAGGTTAAAGAGTGTTCTGGAGCTTATATATACGTATTTTCGGTGCACCAGAAGCTGCTATGTGTTGCAAGAGAGTCGGGTGAAAGGCTTGTCAGCTGAGCTTGAAGCAGATTGGCTCAGAAGTCTAAGCGCCAGACCGTGGTTTGCAGATTTTTGTGTCTCATTTTTGTTGGAGGGGAGTGACCTTGTAGAAGCAAGGTGATATTCAAAAATCATACCCAGATGGGATTGGAGTTACGTCATCGTACAACTCTAGATGAGAATATCTAATCATGCAAATGACAAATAGCATACTTAAACTGGAACGCTATTAGAAGTCGAACCAATATCACCAAACCTGATATTCGAGAACGTTACCGACGAGCTGCTTCCAATAACCTCTACATCCGCCGGAACACCGGAACCAGTCGAACATGTACCACGGATAACACCAGGCTTCGACGGATCGGCTCCAATCGGAAAGTTACTATCGAGCCAGAGCATTCTCGATTCATGGTCGTCCGAGATCGACATGGTGAGGACCATACCCCGGTCAACCGCCTTGCCCAAGCTCGTAAGCCCGCCCTTGTCGGAAAAGGTATTCGGTTCGCCGAAAGCCTTTTTCTCAGCGTCGCAGAAGGAATCGGTGATGGAGTTATAGGAGGCCATGCCTGGAATATTTGTGCTGGAGTTCTGAATAACCTTGCCGTTCTGGACATATATGCGGCGGATCTCGGAGAGCGGGCCAGTCGCGGTGCCATCGGAAGTGATAAACTGGGTAGTGACCGTAAATTTTTGGCTCGTATTGACTGTCATGCCGGGTCCATAGAATGTCTTGTTGCCCAGACGGTACGGATTGAAGTCGCACCCGACCGAGTCACATAACCCGGAGGTACAATCGGAGCCGGAGCAGCGAGTTTGGGTTTGAATAGTGCATGGATGTGCGATGTATGCGGTAGAAGCCTTGTTTGCTTCCAATACGTCTATTTCGCCGCAACATGACCCATAGCGGCCCGTCCCGGCGTTGGGATCGGTCTTTGAAGGAGTCCAGTCGAGAATGTTGGCCTGTGGGGACCATTTTAAATCAACCGAGGCAAAATGGTACGATGAACTCACCTCTCCGTTGATAAATAATTGATTTTTGGGGCATGTAGCATCGCAGTACCCAGTTCCGTACTTTGCACCGGCCTTATTGTTTGGATAGGTGGACATCCCCCCATCCGCAGCCATGCCGGTAAAGGAGAGAGCACCGTTTACACCGCAGGGAACGTTGGATAGATCGACATCAAATGTAAATTCTTGATTTTTAAGCTTGAACATCCGGTACGTCGTATCACTCGCGAGCAAGTAGACACGAGACCCGACGTTCGCCACGGACGAGCTTGGGGTGACGAACTTGAGGGTGAGAGCATTACCCTTGGCCGTTATGCCATAAGTACCACTATAGTCGGCACCCTCAAACGCACAGTTCCTGGAGCAAGTCAGGGGGTCAGGACACAGAGCCGGGTCCCAGGCGTTCGCGGTATGACAGTTGCTATAGCCTCCGTTGTTATGAAGCCAGCGCCAGTTGGCGTCGAGGACGATTTTGCCGCTCTGAGTAGTGCATCCGCTGGCTTTCGTACATTTCTGCCAAGGGATCAACGGGTGAGTTTCAGCAACAAGAGTACCCGCCAGTTGGCCATGAGCCAAGCCAAAGAGAAGGGGAAACAGCAGAACAATAGACCCCATGACTGGTCTAGTAGCGAGGGCCAAGTTATGAAGCGAGAGATGATTTATAGACAAGTTCGGTGAATAGCCGGGAAGAAGGTTGCCCATCCATGGCTATGGTGCCGCGTCAAGTGAGCTGAAAGTGATGTTCGCACGCAGAATCTACCACTCAGGTGACTGTTCCTGATTATGCCAGAACTCGAACTTCTACATTGATCCGCATTCCATCTGAGAATTTAAAGGCGCCAGCAAATTATGAAGCGGGTTTACCCCACGTTATCTATAGGCTTGAGCCGGTAAACAGGACCATACTGCTCCAGCAATGAAAGGGGCCAAAGTCACGAGCGATCCACAAATAATCTTTTATGACTGACCAGATACGATAAGTACCACTTAAATACCGGCCGAGGACGAAGCGAGACTGCCAAACGGGAGGAATGCACAGGTGGTTGATAGGGATTACTAAGCAATGCTATCACGGAGTTGCCAGTTATTAGAGGAGTCTCGTAAGCCCCAGTTACTGTCTCCGGATAACCTCGGGGTGCCTTGCATATCTTTGATCCGATCCTTACTACTTATCATGACGTGAAGCACAGCGGTTGGGAGAGCAAAGAGCAGTTTTGAACTGCTTTGTGGACTCCTGAGGTCATCGAAGGAAGAACCTACCAATCCTTCGAGACAGCGTCGAGGAGATACATAGCATTTCCCAGGTTCAAAAGGGTGTAAAGGTTCAAGGTAAAGCCAGCGATTGTAGCAAACAAGAATATGTAGCATCATAACAAGGGTCGATGAGAGTAGATTTACGGGGCACCAAGCGCAGCTTCAATGAAAAAAGGCACTAGAGAAGCTGTAGATACAGCATAATATCCGCAGAGATTGAGATACGAGCATATCGGCGAGAGACAGAACAGGGGAGCTCACAGGTGAAAATTCGCAAGAACTAGCTGGCTTCATGGGGTTAAGCCGGTCAAGTGCATTCGGATTATCTAGCATCAACACAGCGCGGCAAGACAGATATATTGTGGATGCAGTGATTAAGGCAGACTGGAAGTATGATGAGCTTATCTGCACTTGAGAGAGCGGCTCAATTTGGGAGAATGCACCGCGTGCACCTCCACCGGGCACCACCGCTCCTTAAGTTCGTTTTATAATAATTGGTTGCAGAATAGCAATACGATAACCACGATGCTTTCGTGCTTCATAGAGCGATAGTGTGAGTATGAAGACTGATACTATTCGCTGAGGAAGTAGTTAGTTGTTTGTGGGAGTGGTTGAGGTCAAATTGGAGCCTGGCCGTGACTGGTTGGGTGACGAGCTCGGCGCTTGCATATAAGGTAGCCTAAGAATGACGTAATCAGCTAGGGTCTAATTGACCGTTTTGACGCGGTCCACCATCATCTCCCCTTGATCGGACCAGAGAGTAATCCAAAGTTTTGCCTACAACCATGGCTCACCCTCTAGAATGGCCGTCGGACCAAAAGTTCTTTCCTATTGGAGTCCTACCAGCTACCAGTTTGACGCAGGATCTCTCGCCAGAACAGTCGGCTGACATATTACTCCTCGGATGCGGAGATCCTCGCCACATATTGTACACCGTGTCTACTGATGTTACTTGTCCTCCTGGTATCTATCCCTACCTCAAACTCGGGACATAAGTTGATATTGTATCTACTGCAGTGCCCCGCAAACTCGATATTACGTGTTGTGACTTGGAGCCTGGAATACTTGGTATGCGTTTTGCTCTGATGTCATTCATACGCTAACCTTGGTGGGGATAAGCCAGGAACATTCTTCTCTACACGCTGCTCGAAGATGATGTCCCTTCGAACCACATATGGGATATCTTTTACCATTTCAAGGTCGGCGATCACGCGTTTGGATTGATCCAATCCCAGTCTCGCAAGTTAGTTGAGCTTTCCGAATCTCCCGAGTCGTGGAGGCAATCGAAGTATGGATCGTTTCTGAAAATGGTGACGGCGACTTCACTTTCCGAGCTTCGTGATTACTGGTCGAAATATGCCGACTTTGCGGACCTTCCGACCGAGCGATTGGACAAACTGCGAGAAGAATACGAATCATTGTCTAAAAAGAGGTCGAAACGACCCGAAGGAGCAGTTTACCAAGACGCGAGTCGATCGGCGGCGAACTCATGGAAGGAGGCAGTCGAGCCTGTCAGCGATCAGTTTGCGCACTACTGGGAACATGGCACCACCGTCACTACAAGCAAGGAGCTCAGAAAGACAACTAAACTCAATCCGACCTTTTTTTACTCCTTCCTTGGCGAATCTTTCGATGTTTATATGAGCACCTTCCCACAGGGGTATCATTTCGCGCCGGCCTTTACGCCTCTAATCTCTGATCCTGCTGGGCCATCCACAAACTCAGCGATAGTGAAGGCCAAACAGCAATTCAAGGCCGGACTAAGTGGCTTTCAAATGGCTCGAGAAGCGGACTCGATCGTACTTCGGTTCTTTGTTGGCGATGCGTTGGCGTTGTGCAGAGCTCTCGACCAGTACGCCAAAACTCAAAAAGTCGACATCGGGGAATTCACCGCGCCGTGGCGGGCAACTACGATCGATCTGAGCGAGCACGCGGCATCCTCTCCTCCCCCTCCCCTTTCTTTCGATGTCATAGACGCTTCTTCGCTTGATCACGACCTTGGCATTTTTAACGTCCTACTCCTCGGTCAGCCGCTGCTCAAGACGCGACCTGCGTCCCAGGCTATATTGTATACGGATACATCGCTAATGCGGGCCAAAACCGCGTTCTTGTTTCACGAAAAGATCTGCCACAGCGTCGTTACTGCGGGTATCCTCATAGGGCTCGCACCAAGGCCCTACCTCTCTCTGTTTACAGCTTCATCCATCACCCACGAACTTATAATGCCAAGCTCCAACTCCGTCTATATGGAACGAATTGCCTGGGTAGATCCATGTTCGGGCGATGCTTATACGTATTCCGAACCCAGCCGTAGGACTCCATGCTTTGACTTCGAAGAGCTCATGCCGTTGTTTTTTGGAATCTGTGACACGTACTTCGCCCATGACCGCTTGACCTTCGACGAGATTTTGCAAATGCGCCAACTCATGGCCAGTTCGCTACAGCTTTTCAGTACCGCTCACTATAGTCGGGAGTT